>JANIIA010000192.1:2609993-2630862 GCA_027478495.1 Erythroxylum alaternifolium
AAGTGATGTGTTAAGTGATGTGACACGCCACCCTCGCGGGGCACGGATTCGGATATCACTGTCGATATCGGGTTCGGTGGGAGTGGGGTGTTACAATTTAGACAATGAAAATGAAGTAATTTGGGAACAATTTCTTTGGAGAATTGTCCTTCTATCTCATAAGTTTCTAATGACACCAAAATCCTTCAATTTGGTTCGGTAGTGTAAAAGTTATATTCCAAATATTTTCAGACTGCTTTTATTCTGATACAGTGCCATATACTCAACTTCCACCCAGAATTTGAAATTCTTACAATCAGATTCATAATTTTATTTCTTCAGATTATTTGTAACCCTATGTCTCTAGTTTACTAAAAATTAAAAATCATCCCAATTGGATAACTACAGATCAAGATATCATCAAAATACTGAAGCATGTTTTGTGTTAGAAAGTTCGCCGTAGCGACCCAGCAAAGTTCACATGAAATCTTTCAAGTTCACTGCAGCGAACCCCTGAGTTGGTTGCGGTGAACTTCATCCTTCAAGTTGGCTGAGCCGAACCAAGGAAAGTTGACCGTGGTGAACTTTAACAGAAACATACGCAAAACATGTTTCATTTTCCAGATTTTAACTTCCCACCTTTCACATTTATCCCATCTTAAACCTAAACCATCTCTTCTACTTCATTTTCAACCCAATATCATACACAAAAATTCATAATCTATGTTTGATCATTAACCCAAAAATAGAACATATAACTTATACACATTCACAATTTATTTTCTGCACTTGTTTCTACGTCATTTTAATGGTCATTCTAACTCAAATCATCTCAACAACTTATGAATTAATAATCATCACCTACGTAAAGGCAAGACATGAACATACCTAGGTTTTCTCATTCATGTTTCAGCATATACATATTACCATATCATGATCATTTGACCTTTAACTATCATCAAACATGTTTCATGTAACAAATCATGAAGAACAATACTTTACACTTACTTGTTTAGCTCAACTCCTTTCAAAACATCATATAGCCCTAGCTTCTCCACACCATATGGTCATCTCCTTTTTAAGGTGGTTAGGGTAGTCTTTCAAGTGACAAGATGGAGAAGATAGCATTTTGGGATAACTAGTGAAAAATGGTACAAAACTCAACATTGGGAAGGTGAGGATATGAAGATCGTGAGTGGGTTGTAAATAGAGAGAGAGAAAAAAGATGAAGAAGATGAGAGTATGTCTTACAATTGAAAGACAATGGAGAGATGGTCATTTAATTGGGTATTTCGTGAGTTGTAAGCAAGGAGATAAATTGCTTGGTGAGTGTCGTGACACATGTCATGACACTCACCACTTAATAACCAAATTAAATGCTAATGTCTTTTTGCTTTTATTACTACATTTCTCTTAATAATCAATCCATTTGTTTCTTAATTTTTAATCCAATTGTCTCCCAATTTTTTGTGACACTTGTCATTAAATCCAAATGTCATTTATAAAATTTTCACTATCATTTGACTCTTATTTCGACTGCCATTAATTAATTATTCTGCCACTTGATATTTTTTCTAGTCTAAAAATTATCCAAATTTTCATAAATTTCCCAAATTTTTCAAAAATTCTAAATCACTAATTAAACACACCAACTTAATTTTCAAGACATATAATCCATAATTCACATTTAATCACATTAAAACAATCATTTATACCCGGAAATGTCAAATGAGTGCAATGAACAATTTATTGCAATGTGTGCAATGATCAAATTCACGTGTGAATACCAATATTATGCATGAGTATGAAATGCATTTTTCTAATCTCTCATTACTATTTCTCATTTACGGCATTCACGGACTCTAACCTTTAGTATGGGAACGGGATGTTACAATATTTGAGTACGTGCCATTTTAGTTATTGCATGCGTTACAAGGTCCCTTTAACTAAATCATTGTCCCTCTTAAGATCTCGAAGGAAATGTAACATCAAGGCCTCGTTGGTTTAAGACCCTTCAGTTCAGTTCTAAGTAGTAATGTTGATTAGAACATTGTGTTATTATAACATACCGAAAATATGATGTTGTATTTCGTTTAGGGTTTCTAAAGGACTACTCTTAGATTCACATATTGATTCCTTTGATTTTGGTTTTTGAAAAGCATGCTATAATATGCTGATTTTTTTCCCTCTAAGCATTTTATATTTATGGAAGTGTCATTTTTGTAATTGCACTTTGAAGCAAATCGATGTCCCATTTGAGAACTTAAATGAAATGCATTATCAACAACTTGTTTGTTTGATACCCTAAGGCTCAATTGTAAATTGTAATGATGTTTAAATCATTGAGTTACAGAAAGATGTTGGAAATTTGATATTGCATTTTATTTAAGCTCTCAAAAGATACTTCTCTCGGATTCACATGTTGGTTTTCAATAAGCTTGTTAAAATGTCTTGATTTTATCCCAAAATGCATATCATATTTAAGGACGTGTGATTTTAGTTATTGCATGCCTTACAACATTCCTTTAACTAAATCATTGTCCCTCTTGAGATCTTGAAGGAAATGCAATATCAAGGCCTTGTTGGTTTGAGACCCTTCGATTTAGTTCTAAATAATAATATTGTTTAGAACATTGTGTTATCGTAAGATGTTGGAAATATGATGTTGTATTTCATTTACGGTTTCTAGAGGACTACTGTTGGATTCAGATATTGATTCCTTTGATTTTGGTTTCCAGAAAGCTTGCTATAATATCCTAATTTTGTCCTACCAAGCATATTATATTTATGGAAGTGCCATTTTGGTAATTTTTCTTCGAAGCAAATTAATGTCCCATTTTAGATCTCAAATGAAATGCAACATCAACGACTTGTTTATTTGTGACTCTAAAGCTTAATTTTAAATTGTAATGATGTTCAAACCATTGGGTTACGGAACGATATTGGAAATCTGATATTGCATTTTGTTTAAGGTCTCAAAAGGTACTTCTCTCTAATTCGAATGTTGATTTCCATAAAGCTTGTTAAAATGTCTTGATTTTGTCCCAAAACGCATATTGTATTTGAGGACATGTCATTTTAATAATTGCAAGCTTTAAAATGTCACTATAAGTAAATCGTTCTCTCTTGAGATCTTAAAGGAAATGCAACATCAATGCCTTGTTAGTTTAAGACCTTTCGGTTGAGTTCTAAACTGTAATGTTGTTTAGAACATCGTGTTATCATAACATGTTGGAAATATGATGTTGTGTTTCGTTTAAGGTTTATAGAGAACTACTCTCGGGTTTAAATATTGATTCCTTTAATTTTTGTTTCCAAAAGCATGTTATAATATCCTTATTTTGTTCCACCAATCATATTATATTTAAGGAAGTGTTATTTTAGTAATTGCCCTTCGAAGTAAATCAATGTCCCACTTGAGACCTTAAATGAAATGCAATATCAACAGCTTGTTACTTTGACACCCTAAAGCTAAATTGTAAATTGTAATAATGTTCGGACCATTGAGTTATGGAAAGATGTTGAAAATTTGATATCGCATTTTGTTTAAGGTCTCAAAAGGTATTGCTCTCATATTCGAATGTTGGTTTCTAAAAAGCATTTTAAGTTATCAAAGGGACTACTTTTGGATTTAGATATGCTTCCTCTGATTTTGGTCTCCAGAAAGCATGTTATACTATCCTGATTTATTTCCACAAAGCATATTATATTTAACGACGTGTTATTCTAGTAATTTCACGCTTTAAAATGTCCCTCTAAATCTGTCCAAATGAGATCCTCTGTGCTCTTTTTTGGTGTGCCCCATCAATCTCAACCACTTATTTAGTTGAGATTGATAGGGTACAGGGACACACCCAAAATTGAGTGCAGATGATCTCAATCCAAATCTGTCATGGTGAAAGTAGCCTTTACCCTTTTTTTGTTTTGAAGTGTTTACTTTTCAAGTTTTATGAATTTTTTCTTTGATGTCATTTTCTACCATTATTTGTAGGATATTTTTCTGTCTTTGTTTTGTGCTCCCTAAACATTAGGTAAAAAACAATTGTTCTAAGCTCTAAAAAGTAGCGTTTGAAGTTTTCTTATTCCTACATTAACATTTTTTATATTACTCATAATAAATTTAGAGATTTAGTGGCGTTTGACAAATCATAAAATTTCAAAAAATTAATTATTTACACTACATTTCTTTTTACTTTTCCCATTTATTTCATTAATAGATATGACCATGGGTTTGAAAAGAAACAAATACATATTGGCAAAAAGAGCAATTTAGTCCCTAACGTTTATATTAAAATTTGAGTTAAACCATAACGTTTCAATGTGTTTAAAATGAACTCTAATATTTGTAAAACGTTCAAAATAAACCATAACTTAATGTTTGGAAAAGCATTCAAAACAACCTCTGATTATTTTAAACGTTTTTCAAATATTAGAGTTCATATTAAACATTTTATAAATATTAGAGTTCATTTCGAACACTTCAACATATTAAAGTCTAATTCAAATTTTAGTGTAAGCGTTGGGGGCTACATTGCTCTTTAGGCCTATACATAATAAGTAAAATTGGAAAATTTTGGACAAGTAGAAGTGACCTAATAGGTTTCAACTCCTCACTTAAGTCTCTCTTTTGTAGAAGATCTTGAGTTCGAGTCACCAAAGGGAGAGAGAGGGGAATTTTTCTTGTTGATAATCCTCTAGCCCCCTAGAATGCTCTTTGGTCGGATCAATTGCGAATGTCTCACTTCCAACGGCAGTGTGGGAGTGTGGAACTACTAGAAACCTGATGTTGATGAGAACCTGATACTGACTGGGGAAACAGTGTTCAATCAACAGTCGACCAATCAGTATGTGATGACTTCTTGTTGCAAAAATGTTCTGGCTAAGTAGGAACCTGAGGGACCTTGTGATTCTAGATTTACCTTTTTTAGAACTCTGAAGTTGAGGTCTTAGGAGTTTAGGATTAGTCTAGTAAAACTGAAATAATTAATATATATATAAAAAGGAAAATTCTGGAAATATAAAGGACGGAATACTATAATAGTACTTTAAAATGAAATACTTCAACGTAGGAAATTAAGTGTCTCATAATATTCCAAAAATTTAGGAAATTGGGAACTATTATTGCACTCCTCGTACCACTCCAAAGATCTCGACGAATCTAACGTCCACCTGTCAAACCCCCATAAACTAATTCTTTACGGTCCCACCCTCGTTGTGAGTTTGTCACCTACGAAGTCAACCTTTCTATGGAGAAAACAGAGGTTTCCTTTGTTTCTGGTATTGGAACTGAGTATCTGCAATCAAAGAACAATTTCAACCATGAAACAGGAGACGTTAACATTGGTGCTGGTGAATCTAGCAGCTATTATGGAGAGTGCAGACGAGTCACTGTTACCTGGGGTGTACAAAGAAGTTGGAGCAGCTTTACACACAGATCCAACTGGGTTGGGTTCGCTTACTCTGTTTAGGTCCATAGTTCAATCTTCATGTTATCCATTGGCTGCTTATCTAGCAGCACGATACAACCGTGCTCGTGTGATTGCAGTTGGTGCATTTCTCTGGGCCGCCGCTACTTTCCTTGTCGCCGTTTCCTCTACGTTCTTACAGGTCCCTCTTTAACTCTCACCATAGCTTTTTTTTAACCTTATTCAGTATTGCTATTTGTCTTATTCCTTTCTGGTTTCTGGGTAATTTTTCTTTTTTTCGGTTTGCAAGTTGTTGCAAACATTATCATTATCTCCTTTCTTTTTCGGGTGTTTCGTGGATATATGAGCAGATCTGTATGTTGGAAAAAGTTGGGGCTTGGATTAGTACTAATGTCATTTCCCAAGGACTTAAAAAGAGTTGGAATTTCTGGCTGCAGAGCTACCCCTCTTTCGATCTCATTGTTCCATTTCTAAAGAGGCCAGTGTGCTTCAATAGAAGTTGCAAAAACAATGGTCAGATTAATCGATTACCATTTAAAAAAAAAAAAAAAAGGAAATAGAGCTTAAGTTACAAATAAGGATATTCTTTTTATCTAATGGATATGTGAAGAAGAAAGCTTAAGACAATAAGACTAGCTGAATTAAGCCAAGAATTTGGAAGAAGAAAATATAAGTAGAAGATATTGGCATAAATCCACATTAGTCCTCCATATCTAAGCTTATAAATTGGCTTGTGCTGATCACAAATTTCTGTTTTTCCTTGCCACGATCACAAATTCTAAGCTTGATATATCAGGTGGCAATCTCAAGAGGTTTAAATGGGATAGGACTCGCCATCGTCATACCTGCCATTCAGTCTCTTGTTGCTGATTCAACTGATGAAAGCAATCGTGGCATGGCTTTTGGATGGCTACAGTTAACAGGAAAATTGGGTTCCATCATTGGTGGTCTTTGTTCTGTACTAATGGCCTCAACCACATTCTTGGGAATACCTGGCTGGAGAGTTGCTTTCCATCTGGTTGCAATCATAAGTGTAATAATTGGTATTCTGGTCCAACTCTTTGCCAATGATCCTCGCTTTTCAGAAACTGACAAAACCACTAAAGGAAAAACTCCACAGCCTTTTATTGAATTAAAGGACCTGATCAAAGAAGCAAAGTCTGTCATGAAAATACCATGTTTCCAGATAATTGTTGCTCAAGGTGTTTCAGGGTCATTTGCTGGGTCAGCTTTATCATTTGCCCCTATGTGGTTAGAACTTATTGGCTTCTCTCATGAAAAGACAGCTTTTCTAATGACTCTATTTGCAGTTGCTATTTCACTTGGTGGTTTGTTTGGAGGGTATATGGGGGATACACTTGCCAAAAGATTTCCCAATTCAGGAAGGATAGTTCTGTCACAGATAAGTGCTGGTTCATTCATTCCTCTAGCAGCAATTCTGCTGCTGGGCTTACCTGATGATCCGTCTACATCATTTTGGCATGGTCTGGTTTTTTTCATCATGGGATTGACCACATCCTGGAATGCTCCTGCCACAAACAAGTAAGCGCTCTTGATTCCTTGTACTTAACTTTTGTATTAAGAGTTGGGACTCTTAATGAAAATGAGGGAAGAAAGAATGCAGTAAGTTTGTCAATCATTGCATTGGAATAGTGAACATGAGATATACATGATCTACATGATCTTGGGATAAAATTTAATAGTCTAGTTTAGAAAGTTAAAACTGAACTCCAGAAACCCTCATAATGATTGTGTAATCACCAATAAAGATGCTCAAATGTAATTGCTAAATTTGGATATCAAATTGAGAAATAGAATAGTTTGCTTTCTGCAATCACTGTTGAGCATTGATTGTTCAATCACTGTTGAGCATTGATTGTTCAATCACTTTAACCAATGAATGGATATTTTAGGTCTGAGTAATTCTTATATAACATTATGCACATTGCTGAACTGTGGGGTGAGAACTGTATCAACCTTGGTTGTAAGTCTCATCGTCTGTTTTGATCTTGTTGGAAATAATAATTGAGCTAAACCAGCTTATTCATTTAACCAAATTATTATATTAGTCCAATTCTTTCTCCAAGTGAAATGCACTATTACAAGGAAATATCCCTTAGATTCAAAGTTAAAGAAGGAGAGAGCCTAGTTGCCTAGGATTTTCTACTAGAAGCATGAGCTCTGATACTGGTCAAACTTTTCTCTAAATGTAGTTTGCTATATCTAAACTTCCTACCCTTGGTCTCTGTTTTGAATTGGTTATTAATGTCGTGCGCAGTCCAATATTTGCAGAGATAGTCCCAGAGAGATCTCGAACGAGCATCTATGCTCTGGACATGTCATTTGAATCCGTACTAGCTTCATTTGCTCCTCCTGCAGTTGGTATTTTGGCGCAGCATGTTTATGGTTATAAGACTCCTGAAACATCATCAGATGGTGTGGCAATTGAAACAGACAGAGAAAATGCTGCATCACTTGCTAAGGCACTATACACTGCAATTGGAGTTCCAATGGCTATATGCTGCTTCATCTATTCTTTCCTCTATTGCACATACCCTAGAGACCGCGATCGGGCCAGAATGACTGCATTAATAGATTCGGAAATGCAGCATTTAGACACAGATAGTTCTCCTACAGGACAAGTGTACTCTCACCAACACATTGCAGAATCAAAAGAGTTGAAAGTTGAAGAGGTAACCGAAATAGAATTAGAATATGAAAAGGATGAGATATTTGATTTGGATGATAATGATGAGAAGGCTCTACTGTATCACCAGCTAACATTATCAAACTCAGGACACTGACATCGTCCTGTCTGGGCGGAAGTTGGCCTTTCTGTATATTGTATCAAAACTTGGAATGACAGGAAATGCTTCGTCAGCACCATTCTTTGCCAAGATTGACGTTTTTTACAGGCGCTGTCAGTTTCACAATGACGAGATCCTACAGAAAGTTTTTTCCCTTTCAGGCATGAGTAGGAACCTGTGATTTCTGTCACCTGAGAAACGAATTGACCCTGAAACTGGTCATCATCAGCCACAGGATTTAGAAAATGATTCTTGCATTCAGAATCGATGTTGATTTCTTTTCATTATCTTGTCAAAAACTATTCTCTTCATATTTTCTCAGCTTTTTTCTCCCTAAATTTCCTGAAACTCATTTTATTAGTTCATAAGGTTCTTTAAGCATATTAGAAATCTTAAATATATCCTGAAAAAGACTAGGCCAACAAGGGGTATTACTGAAGATCTATGGAGCAAAAGTCACCATTAGACTTGAGGATTGAAGGAGACATATGAAACATCTGCACATGGAAGTCCAGATTCTTGACAGACACACTTTAATGGAAAGAAACAAGAAAGTAATTGTGATTTTCCTGCATGGCTAGGTCTCCATTTCACACTCCTTCATGTGCATCACAGATGGGATAATAAAAAATCATAAAGCAAAATTTTTTCTTTTATTCTGGCTTTAGAACCCGAGGTCCAGTACCTATCATCATCAACGACTACTCTGAAAGGTATGTGATGACGGTGACTCAAGAAGAGCAAGTGAAACCCAAATTTTGATATGGCTTGAGGATTTCTTATTTCCAATTTCCCATTGACAAAGAAATGTCAGCTATATATATATATATATATATATACTTATTTTTATATTTTTATTGATACATATTTATTTATTTTATTATCTTTTTTGTCTATTTTTATTTTATTATTTTAACATGTATATGTATATTTTACGTGTGTATATATAATTTTTTAAAAGTGAAACTTTGTTTGTTTGATATTTGAGCCTTTTTATTTCAATTTTTAATTTTTAAAATCGATAAAATTCAAAAATTATAATTTTGTTGATTAAAATTCATCTCAAATCTGAACTAAAACTACTAAGTTCATACAAAAATATTTTAAATAAAAATTTGATTTACTTCAAGTAAAATATTTAAGTATCTTTAAAAATTCAGCTTAAATTTGATAATTTTAAATTTAATTAAGTCGAATTTCTTTTTTTGTATTATTTTCCAAGCTTCTCAGGAGTTGATGAATCTGACTACATTAATATATGCTGGCCACGAATATATGTCAGGGCTCTACTTTTACTTAATACGTTATTTTCTGGAAAGACAAAGACGGCGGTACCAACACCGGGACCTGTGAACTGTGTACTGAAACCGCGTTTTATCTATAAGTAGAACTTACATTGGAATTGGAATTTCATGCCTTCTTGGTTTTTACTAATACTTGTCAAGTGAGCTTCACTTTTTGTCCATTTTAAGGTATGATTCAATCACTCACTCCCATAACTATCCACTCCTTCCTTCACTAATTCCTCTACTCTCTCACGTTCAAACAAGTTTCTTACATCTTCTAAGCTCCTAAGTTAGATCCTCCAAGATGGTTCCACTCAGTTTCAGAAAGGTACTTCTATTTCATCTTGTTCTGCTTGTGTTTACTTGTCTTCTTCTTTGTGCCTCCTCAGAGGGTCATCTGCTTGAGGAAAATCAGGTTTTAGGTTTTAGTGATACAAGAATGTTGTTGGAAGTGAAAAAGGATGAGGACAATGTTCTGAAGGAAAAGAGCAAGAAGAATCAGACCAAGCTCATCAAACCCAATTCATCTCCAAAAAACCAAACCAAACTCCTGAAAACAAAACTGCCCACCAAGAACCAGACGAAACTGAAGTCTGTGAGTTCAACTAAAGCAACATCCACTAGTGTACTGTCCAAAACTGAGCTCAAGAAGCTCAATTCCACCTCACTGCAAAAGAAGCTCTACTCCACATCAAAAGCTTCCAACTTTACAAAGTCTAACATTACCTCCTCCACCAAGAAAAGCTCAGATCTGATCAAACCAGGTTCTCCCAAGAACAAAACGACCAAACCTACTTCCACAAACCAAAACCCAAGTCCCAAAGTCAGTGACTCTGAATCCCAGAAACAAAACAAGACCCCAAAATCCACGAAACAAGACCCGAAAACCACTCAGGGTCAGGCAAGGAAGCAACCCACGAGTTTGGTGGACCAAGAAGATGACGATGATCTAATCTCTGAGTTCAGGGATTTACCCTACAGGTTCCAACAAACAATCCAACGAGACCTCGAGAGCATCTCAGTCACTTCCAAGAAGTACATGACAAAAGCCAACAAAGAAATGACAAGAGGGTTCAAACCGATAGTCGGAAACAAGTACGCCTCCACCATTGCCTCAATAGCCTCATTCGCTTTCGTACTGATCCCACTAATCCTTGTCTTGTTAATCGTCAACCGTATCAAAGCTTACTTCTCCATCCAGAAAGTCCTGATCTTTATCCAAGCTTACCTTTCCATCTACTTCTCCATTCTCTGCCTCACCTCTCTGGTCACCGCCCTCGAGCCCCTCAAGTTCTTCTACACCACGTCCCAATCCACTTACGTCTGTCTAATGATACTCCAGACGCTTGGCTATGTCTTGTACTTGTTGCTCCTTCTCATGCACTTGGTTCTCGTGTTCTCGACCGAGTCCGGGTTGGGGTCCAGACTTCTGGGTCTGGGTCAGACCTTTGTGGGTTTCGCCGTCGGGTTACACTACTACGTGGCAGTGTTTCACAGAGCGGTTCTGCACCAGCCGCCCAAGACTAATTGGAAAGTTCACGGGGTTTATGCCACGTGTTTTCTTGCTATTTGTCTGTTTGCCAGAGCTGATCGGAGAAAAAAGACCTATTTGGAGGAAGGTGGCGAGGAGGGTAAGAAGAATTAATCAAAATTGCAATTTTTTAAATATAATTTAGGTATTTACAAAGAAGACTTGCAAGAACTTTGCAAAATTAATGTAATTTCTGTATTTTATCAAAATAATTACCAATAAAAATTATTGGTAACAAGTTCTTAAATTATAAATTATTATGTGATTGCAAATTATTGTAGCAATTGTGAACAATACAATATAAATTCATTGTTTTCATTTAGAAACAATATGAACTTAGTAATATAATTCGAAATCATTCTATAGTATTTAATTTTAGATAATAAATTAATAAATTTTAATCAGATCAATAGAATTAACTTATAATTAATAAATTGAATTAATATTAATTGAATTTAAATATAAGTTTAAGTGTTTAAAATTAATTGAATTTAAACTTAAATTACAAGCAATAATAACGTAATAGAGTTTAAAATAATACAGTTCGAAATTATAATAAAAATTATGACAACATTTTGAACTATAATATTATTGCAATAATAATAATATTGTGACTATATTTACTTATAGTTCCATAATATTTCAATAACACCATATAAATTATGTTAAGATGCGAAATTTTGAGAAATTTAATAGTACACAATCAGACTGATTAATTATATTTATTTTATATAATAAACTAATTGATGATCGGTTGAATTGACTTAAAATTAATAAATTAAATCAATATTAATATATTTAAATATAAATTTCAATTTTTAAATTTAATCCAATTCAAACTTAAACTTAAATTATAAACCATAATAACGTAGTAAAGTTTGTAATCATAGTAAGAATTTGAACTATAATATTATCACTGTGACTATATTTATAATTAATTATAAGTTATAATCCCATAGTATTTAATTACAAGCGATAAACTAATCAATTTGGTTTGGACCGATTGATTTGATTTAAGATCGATACATTAAATTTAAAATAAATAAATAAATTTAAATATTTAATTTAATTGCGTTGTATTATCTTCTTTGTCTAGTGAATAGCAATCAGGCGACGATCTTTCATCACACAGTGTCGGTGGATCATTCAACCGACAACATCTGTAAAGAGTCAATCTTGTGTACATACGCATATGTATTAGTTTCAGATACTTTTGTATGACTTTGGTCTGAATCTCGTAAGAGATTGGTTGTAACTTGTACGTACTTTTCCTGCAAAAAGCTACTTTGGTAGTGACCACTAAATCAACGGCCTGTGATTGGCCAGTGTCTTTATCAGAATAAATTAGGTTATCCAGCGTCGTTTTCACCAAGCAGTATTGAATGGGTTGAAATGGAACGACATTGACTATCTATTACTGTTTAACACGGACTTTTAAGCAATCTTTTGTTTTATTTAGTCTGCTTTATTAAATTTTATTTATATATGTATGTAAAATTTACGTAAATAGATGAATAAAATATAATAAAAATATTAGTATAAGAGTCACGATCATCTTTTAACCCCTTGTTTAAAGACTTTTTTTCTTCTTAAAGTCTACAATAACCACGAAGCTGCTTTTCTTTTGGATAAGTATTAGAGAGGATAATAGGTGGGGCATATGAGCTTAATCTGATTGAATTCTAGAATTAAAGATATGAGTTAAATAATTGGAACATAATTATTTAAAATATCAAATTTTAAAAAGCTAAATTAAATAATATTATTTTGGGTAATTTGCTCAAAATTTAGATTTTATTTAGAATAGTATGATAAGAGTTTGTCTAAATTGTAAATCGAGTTTGAATTACACATTCTCGTAATTAAACCGAATTGAAACGACTCACGTATTTAATTATAATTGAAGGAAAAAATTACAAATAAAAAATAATGATATTGATATTATTAATATAAATTGTTTAAAATAGTGTAGATAAGGCAAATAGTTTACTAGTAAATAGTGTAGAAAGGCAAACAGTAAGATCGTTGATTACAGGTGAATGGGGCAATTTAATAGTAAACTATTTGCCTTATCTACAATAGCCAAGTGATGATTAGGGTTGGGTTCAAGCGATGTGTCTCGGGCTCAAGCGAAAACTTAGCCTAAGTGGCTCGGTCCAACTTGATTGCCATTCCTTATTGATGCGTACCAAAAGTCACGTTCGCTATCATTGGTCCCAAATGTTATTACACTGAACCACTTGTATACGCCACCAAATAAAACAAACATGTACTTTTATTTCCAACTAACTTTCAAAAGAAAGAAGCTTACGTAACAACTTGACTACCTGAAACTATGCTAATTACATAAAATCATTATGAATCGTTTTTAGATCGTCAAAACCAACCTGTTCTCGACTCCGATATCCCGCCAAGTATCTCTTAGAGTGGGATAGGTAGGGGACCTTACTTGTAACAAGGGCGTCACAATATTGAGTGAGAGAAAGTGTCAAGTGCCACATAAAATAAGCAATGGAAAGAGTCATAGCTTATAAGCGCGAGTGCTACACTTGCCACTAAATGCATCTTTTAAGGAGAAGATAATGGACACGTGACACTTACCATGTTGCCCCTTCATACACCTTTAGCCCTAAATATTTATATTTTATCTTTAATTGTATTTGAGAATATAGTTCTGCTGTTGAAGTACTCCAGCTGATCCCCAATTAAATGATTTTGTTTTCTTGCATATGGATATGGACATCAAATTGTTGGATCCAAAAACCATTGAAGAGGTTGAGTTGTCTATGTCGTGGGAGGGACCCTCCCCTTTCTTCATAATAGCTATTAAATTAAGTTATTTATATAAATTATTTTTACTGATCATGTAATGGTTTTTATTAAAATAATTGATTTTTTACTTATTTTTATCTTATATTTGAACTTATTAAAATGTTATAAATATAAATTTAAATTTAATAAAAATATAGAAAAATATATTTATGTTTTTATCTTATATTTGAACTTATTAAAATTTGGGGATGAAATTGAAATTTTCATATAAGCTTAAAGGGTCTATTGATATTTCCGTTATTTCGGTTTGGAGTTCAATGAAACGGTAAAAACAACGAAACAAGACAGCTCCGAGGAGAGACGAGGCATGTAAGAAAATGGGACCCAGAGCCCCTACTAAGCAGAAGATATCTCCACGCGCTGTCCGTGTCACTCCATCTCCCTCTTACTTTAGACCGAGGCCTAACTTCACAGTAGTGGGCCCCTTGCTTGTAGTGACAGCGACTGTTAATGACTGCGAGTGGGCTAGACGAAAGAACACGAACTGTTGTATTAAAAAACAGGAAACCAAATATAATTGGTAAAAATGATTTAACACTTTCGTCCCTTAATTAGAAGTCTTAAGTTTGAATCTTAAGAATGTAGAAATCTATTTAACCAATACTTTACTCTTTATAGGCTGATTCGATGTGAGCAAAGATTAATCTTGATATGAATGACTTAAAAATAACTTCTCATAATTGAGACTCTCCTAAAACACATCTTGAGCTAACTAAAAAATAGGAGGGAAAGATAATGAGGAGTGACCTAATAACTTCAACTCCTCACTTAAGGCTCTCCTGTATAGGAGGTCTTGAATTCGAGTCACGCCAAAGAAGGAGAAATGAGAAATTTATCCTATTGATGATCCTTTAGCCCTTGGGCACAGCTCCTTGATCGGATCAATTACGGATGTCTCGCTTCCAGCGACAGTGTGGGAGTTGAAGCTACTAGGGAACCTAAGGCTGCTGGGAACCTGATGCTGAGTAGGAGGCCAGCGATCAATCAGCAGTTGACCAATCAAGTATATGACGACTCCTTATGCGCAGAAGTGTACAGGCTACGTAGGAACCTGAGGGGTCTTGGGGTTCCAGATTTACATCCTCTAAGATTCTTGAGGTGGGGTCTTAGAAGCTTAGAATTAGTCCGACTAAGCTAAGATACCTAATGTAATAAAAAAAAAATTGTGTGTATTATGAAATGCAGGTTCCTGTGTTCTATCAATGGACTATATGCATTTGTTTATTATTGTGACATTTCTTTCTTCCGTTTTTCCAACATGTGTGCTTCTGATACTCTCTTTTTTTTCCCCTGCTTGTCCTTACTCATTCCCACTAAGGCAAAAATAGCCCATTTACCCAATTTTTCAATCAAATTACCCATTAAACACATATGTGAAATATGCCCACTTGAAAATAAGCTAGAAAGACCTTTCTCAAACATAACATTTCAACCCTCAAGCCTTTTGAGCTCTTGCATTTTGATTTTTGGGGCCTATACCAAAAACTCAATATTGATGGATCTACCTATTTTGTAACCATAGTCGATGAGTACTCAAGGGCCAGGTGGACATACCTAATAAATAATAAGTCTCAAGTCCATGAAATCATAGAAACTTTTTTGAATATTGTAAAAACTCATTTTGGCCAGCCAATTTTGACTGAAAGTACCAATAACGGAACCGAGTTCATAAACAAAAATTGCCAAGAGTTATTCAAAAAAAGAGGCATATTTCAACACAAAATTTGCCCATATACCTCACAACAAAACGATGTGGTTGAGAGGAAACACAAACACCTTCTTCAAGTCACCCGATCCCTCATGTTTCATTCCAACATACTTAAGAAATTTTAAGGGAAGCCATACTCATCTCTACATTCTTAGTAAATATGTAGCCCACAAAAATTTTAGATTGGAAAACCTCATTTAAAAAACTCTACGAGAAAACACCAAAGTATGACAATATAAAAATGTTTTGGTGTTTATGTTTTGCCGTAAACATAAAATCATTCAAAGACAAACTTGACCCGAGAGTCATAAAATGCATATTTCTTGGGTATGTCCTGGGCCAAAAAAGGTACAAACTAATGGATTTAGACGAACGAAATTTAATCGTATCGAGAGATGTAAATTTTTTTGAAGAGATTTTCCCTTATAAATCCCCAAAAACGCTGATTGTCATTACTCCAACCCAATCCATGTTTCAATTTGAAACAAGCCCAAATTCTATTGATCCTAGCCCACAAATTACCAGTCCACATACACTCGCCAGCCCACTTTTAACATCAATAACCCATCCTACCAGCCCAAACACACATAGCCCACCTTTGACCACAATTAACCTATCAAACCCAAATAGGCCAATTACCTACTGCCTCTAATTTACCCAGACCTAGAAGTTTCGTCCTCCACCTCCTTCCCATCATCTTCTTCAACCGCACCAGACATCAACCACAAACCACAAATACGACTAAGCACCAGACCCAAATCTCGACCAAAATACCTCGATGATTATATTTCTCATGTTGTAAATACCGTCTTTCCTGATGATTCCGCTTCAACTTCATCACACCACGTCCGAATTTCTACTCCCTCTATTACTTTCTCTTCTTCTTATAAAGCCTTTATGCCAAATGTGTCTACTTAACATGAACCTTTATCATTTGAAGCTTCCAAAAAAGATCCGTTATGGATCGAATCTATGCAAAGTGAGTTAGAAGCGTTGGAGAAAAATGAAACCTGGACATTTGTTGATCTACCTAAAGGGAAGAAACTGTTAACAACTAAATGAATTTATAAGATCAAATGACGACCTGATGGCCCAATTGACAGAAGGAAGGCAAGGCTTGTGATGAAAGGCTTCAACCAAAGACCTGGAATCGACTATTCCAATGTTTTTTTGCCGGTTGCCAAGATCATTACTATCAGATTTCTTATCACTCTTGCTACAGTAAAAAACTGGCCCGTACATCATTGCGCTATCAATAATGCATACTTGCACGGCCGGATCGGCGAAGACATACACATATGGCCTCCACAAGGTTATTTCAAACTCTGAATGGGCAAGTATGTAAATTACAAAAGTTCTTGTATGGTTTTAAGCAGGCTGGCAAACAATGGAACAAGGAGATAATGTCAACACTATTGCACCTACAGTTCTGACAGTCTGAATCGGACAATTGCATCTTCACACAAGGTACCATGGCTCTTTCATTTCTATCGTTATCTATGTGGATGATCTATTGATATTGGGTGAAAAGGATTTTGACATTATTGCTGTGAAAGAGGAATTGTGCAAAATGTTCACAATAAAGGATTTTGGGTACGTGAAATATTTTATTGGTGTAGGGATTTCCAGATTTGAATCAAGCATGTATCTGTCCCAATAGAAGTATATTTATGACATTCTCAAAGATGTTGATTTAATGAACATCAAATGTGCCACTGTACCTCTTTCATAAGGTTTGAAAATGTCAATTGATGAATGGGTTCCATTACAAGATCCTGAACTGTACAGAGACAACTCATTGGACAACTCCTATACTTCACTCGTCGTGAGCTTACATTCGTAGTACAACAACTTAGCCAATTCAATACCACACTACGACAACCTCATTGGGATGCTCTCATTCATGTTCTACGGTATTTAAAAGCGACAGCAGCTAAGAAACTTTATTATCCAGTACAAAAGAACCCGACATTAACAGCATTATTTGACTTCGACTAGTCAGGGTGCCCGTTCTCGTGAAAATCAATCACAGGTTAGTACATCTTATATGGTTCAACTCCCATTTCGTGGAAAACAAAAAAATAAAAAATTGTCAGTCGCTCCTCTATCGAATTCGAGTACAGCAGTATGGCCAGCACACTCTGCGAACTCCGATGGCTCAGTTACATAATAAATTATTTGCAAATTCCTCCTCATCTACCTATTATACTCCATTGTGACAACATGGTAACATTACATATTTCAGCGAATCCTGTTTTTCACGAACGCACCAAACACGTGGAAATAGACTGTCACTTGGTTTAGAATGCAGTCAAAGAAAATTTCATCCGTACAACTCATATTTTGTCGTAGCAGAAACTGGTTGACCATTTTACGAAATCTTTAACAGCCCAGCAACTCACTATTGTAACACGCAAGTTGGGCCTTATTGATGATGCTCCAATTTGAGGGGGGATGTAGACAGAGCCAAAAGCCAAAATGATACCACAACACCAACAGGACCACACGAACAACAGGTACAAAATAAATCAACACCAACAATTCATTTCCTTCTTCCTCTTTTCAACTTTTATAGAAAACAGAATACGTGTATAGTAGATATCAAAAGCAAAAATCCAACGAGCGATAGTAATTAAGTTGTTACAACTTTTTCTTCTTGTACCCTGTACATATACCTTGTACAGTTTCTTCATTACGAATCAATCAATTCGATTGTTACATGAAATACCCATTTCTTCATTTCATTTTGGTGCTCCGTTGCCAGAGTCATCTTGCAATCTCCCATTTCTCCACTTTCCATCATTCCTTTTGTCATTGATTTATTGTTTGTTTAGTGAACGTTCTAACTTTACTTGGTTAAAATATTCTTGGACCAAAATACAACTTCATCAAAACCATCATCTCACATTCAAGTTTTATTTATGTTGAAAGAGAAAGAGGATTAATATAGTTAATTCCACCCAATTACATTTACATATACCATGTAGATTATTTGATTCCAAGCAATGCCATAAATCTGCACGTTGTCAAATGGTTTTTCTTCTTTCACACAAACTATTATGCAAATGGTATGGGTTCATTGAAACTTCTTTTGATGACCTCTACCTTACCCAACAAATAAAACAACCCTTGGTTGCTTCTATAATGCACAGACCCTAAAACAATGGACAATTTGCAACCACAGGCAATCCCATGTATATGGATTTATACTTTTAAGAAGACGAGTTGTATCCTTTATATTATTTTGCCTTGGTATGATCGACGTTCCTGAGTAGGTTTCATCTTTGTCTAGAGGCAAGACATACTCCTGGAAGATAATTATGGGTCCTATAGGCTTGTCGGCTTGTTTCTTGCTAGTTACGATTCTCCATGGTCCCCTAATTGCATACCTTATTTAATCACTCTTGAATTTCCGATCATTTTTTTTCACATTGAACATGCAAACATGGAAATTTGAGCATTTTAAGTGGGTTCATTTGGTGCATGCTTTGCTAACTACAAGTTTTAACATATATGTATAGTTCACTCGGTCCACGAGACAATGGCACTTCAAGCCAGACAGTTTCTTAGACTAATTCAATTATATAATGTACTGATTTTTTTCTCTTTTTTTTCTTCAATAAATTCAGTTGTGCAATATCGATACTTGAGCTTTCTGGTGACATAGACGAATATGTACATTTTGTTATAATCCTTGATATTGATGACTGAGTCATTCTAGGTATACTGATTGAATCAAACAAAGCATTTTTAGATGGAAACGTTGATAAGTATCCTACGGTTTTAGAACTCTCAAGTATTCTAGTACTAGGTCCATTTTCTTTTAACTAAACAAACGTACTTTAAGATAAATTGAGTTAGTGTTCAAACACTTAGTTAATTCTGGATAAATATTAAATCACATTTGACTTTAACAATATAGCTTTTACTAACAGCTCTCAAGTTAAAATAAATATTAACAATCTAAAATTGAAAAAAACCATCTAATTGCAGCAAGGCCGAAGAGAGAGAAACTTTTCTAAATAACTAAATTCACTCATTTCTTAAACGTACCTAATCAACAAATATTATGAATTACCAATTAGAACTTAACATACTTATATATAGGTTAATGACCACTATCACAAAAAGAAGGCCCAAGCAGTTGGAGTTGAGCTTAATTCGACAGCATGAGCTGGACTAATTGGTAACAAGTATTAACCCCTTAGTTGGGTAGGGACGAATGCATCGCCAGGACACCAACGCCAAATTACTGAGCTCTAAATTTCATTTTTAGCAATCTCTAGCTTACCTTGAGAAGACAACAAAACATGGGAAATCTGAAATGAAGACTCCTAATATTTGCCATGTTATGCGATGAAATTTAAACCTCTAACTATTGGCTCGGGCAATGTTCCTTAGCAGTTTTATTTTTTACTTGCGAGTACGAGTCCTAAAAAATTTCGTGTTTTGAGGAGGTGATGAAAGAGGCTTTAGGAATTATATTATTGCTCCATAATAGAGCATACCACAAGACTTGAATGGATTTGGGAGAGAATATATGATGGCAGGACTTGTTAGTATATGCACCATTTGGATTAAGAGACCAAATGATTGTATCCGGAGATCTTACATAATTCAATTAGGGTTAGAGATGTCAATTTGGTCCGGCCCGACCTCGACCCAGCTCGGCCCGGCCCGTGGTCAACGAGTTTGGCCCGATTTGATCGGGCCACGGGTTGGGGTGGACGGGCCGCAGGCCGACCCATGGCCTGCGGAACCATGGACAAGCCGAACCGCGGGCTGGTCCGACTAGCCAGGCCCGTGGCCCTCCCACCACCAAAAAATTTTTAAATAAATATTTTAATTATTTATTAAATATTTTAATAAATAATTTAAGTAAATTAAAAATTGTAATTAATGTAATTCATAATTTTAACAATAACTTATTAACCTTTCACATAAAATTCTAATTAATTGAATTAAATATCCTAATTAATCATATTATTATATACATTTCAATAACTTTATTATATCATAATTAATTCATTATATGTTGTTATGATTTAAAGTTGTCACATAATATATATATCAAAAAGAAAAAAAGGTGAAAATTTTATTAATTTTATGAAACGTAAATATAGGATAATATGCGTATAATTTTTCATATAAATGTCCTAATTAATTGGATTAAATGTCTTAATTAATCATACCATTAAATGCATCTCAATATCTTTATTATAGCATAATTAATTCATTATATGTTGTTATAATTTAAAGTTGTCACATAATATATATATTAAAAAGAAAAAAGGTGAAAA
>JANIIA010000192.1:2644552-2676261 GCA_027478495.1 Erythroxylum alaternifolium
TATACTAGCCAAAAATATTTATTTTGTATAATGTTTTGTGATCTTCATTTAAATATATTTCTGTCCTTGATGATTATGGAATCCTTTTCATGTGCTATTGGTCTTCAGGGCTATGTACTGGGAGCAGGAGCCATGATTAAAAACTTCTCTCCTGCTTTTGGGAAGCTAATGTCCAAAGAACAGCAATTGGAGGGTGAATATCGGCAGCTTCATTCACGTTTGAGGACCAATTCGGAAAGTGTAGCATTTTATGGTGGAGAACGTAGGGAAGAGTTTCATATTCAGCAAAAGTTTAGGGATCTTGTTAGGCACATGAGAGTAGTTAATCATGACCATTGGTGGTTTGGCATGATTCAGGACTTTTTGGTCAAGTATCTTGGTGCTACAGTTGCTGTCATTTTGATCATTGAACCATTCTTTGCTGGCAATCTTAGACCCGGCACTTCCACTTTGGGAAGGGCAACAATGTTGAGCAATTTAAGATATCACACCAGTGTTGTAATATCTCTTTTTCAGTCACTGGGAACTCTAGCTATCAGCTCAAGACGGCTTAGTCGACTCAGGTATCAATTGTGGATCATTGTTCATAGAAAGTTTGCACTTTATAATTCTCCCCAGAAGCCAGGCGTTTCTGCCTGTATATTGTCTTGGGCCTGCAAATGAATTGCTGAATTATATCGATTGAGCTATTTGGGTAGAGATAAAGTAGGAAGATTTTCAGAAACATGAAATAGAAATTATGGAAGCAAAAGCAGTCTCCCTATAAAAGTTAAGTATTTTTCTATTGGGCTTTGATCATCTTTTGTCCTGGTGTTATTACAGTGGTTATGCTGATCGCATTCATGAATTAATAGTCATATCAAGAGAGCTAAGCGGTGATGGCAAAGCATCTCTGCAACGAAGTGGAAGTAGGAACTACTTTAGTGAAGCTGATTTTGTTGAGTTTTCTGGTGTCAAGGTAATTGAAATTAAGGAGTTGTAAAAATATGTTGCTATCCTTTCAGTCATTCCAGGTTCTTATGATCCTATTAAATGTCCAGGTTGTTACACCTACCGGTAATGTTTTGGTAGAGGATCTAACTCTTAAAGTTAAACCAGGGTCTAATCTGTTGATTACAGGTAGTAATGTTTTGCTTCAATGGCTTCTTAATTTTTCTATCTCTTACGATATCCTCCTTGTTTGGTTTTCTGTTGGTTGTCATTGTGTTATGATTCCCTTTGTTTACTTTTCATGTTTAACTACTATTTACTGCTGGTTACAAGATTCTTGTATAAAGTCAATGCACCCTTTTAAACTTGGCAACACTGTTAGGACAAGCCTTTGGCTCCTGGTTGATAGTTTCTTCAAATTTGGAGTTCTTCCTTATGGGAGGTCTTTATCCAGAATAGTGCTTTTTCCTTGCTACTCAACTTCAATTCTGTCTGTATAACTTTTTAGTCATTTAGATTTATCAAATAGGACCATATCATGGGTGCCTATTGGAATCTTTCTTATTGCTGCAAAATTTGTAGTTGTACTTGTCTCTCGGGATTCTAGAGTCTGAGCATTTAATGTCATCTTTTTTCTCATCTAATGTGATATTTGATTGTTTTATTCGTGCTTGGTCTTTCAATAGAAATTGCTTATTTACCATCAATGGGCGCCTTAATTATGTTATAATATTGCTTTAGCTTCAGATGTGTAATTCCTTGTTAAATTTATTCACTGCTCCATTTCCTTTTCTGTCAAGGTCCAAATGGCAGTGGCAAAAGCTCACTTTTCAGAGTTCTAGGTGGACTTTGGCCATTGGTATCAGGCCATATTGTAAAACCTGGTTTTGGTTCTGATCTCAACAAGGAGATCTTCTATGTTCCTCAAAGGCCATATACAGCTGTAGGCACTCTCCGTGATCAGTTAATTTATCCTCTCACTGCAGAACAGGAGGTTGAACCCCTCACCTGCAGTGCAATGTTGGAACTGTTAAAAAATGTAATCCTCATCTTTTCCATACATCTTTCCTAAATCTCTTTCGTGCAATATGTGTTAAATTACATAATATTGAAAACATTGTATTCTACACCTAGGTTGATCTTGGGTATCTATTAGATCGTTACCCCCCTGAAAAGGAGGTCAATTGGGGTGAGGAGCTCTCCTTGGGAGAGCAACAAAGGTTGGGGATGGCCAGACTATTCTATCACAAGCCTAAGTTTGCAATCCTTGATGAGTGTACTAGTGCTGTAACTACTGACATGGAAGAACGTTTTTGTGCTAAAGTTCAAGCTATGGGAACATCATGTATAACCATATCTCATCGGCCAGCTCTAGTGGCATTTCATGATGTGGTCTTATCCTTGAATGGAGAAGGGGGTTGGCGTGTTATTTACAAAAGGTGAAATCTTGATTTCTCTATATTTCTGTTTGATTTTACATTCATGATATTCTAACAATAACAGTTTGGTTGAGCCCTTTAAATTTCAGCAAGGATCTTCCATCCCAGAATGAGGCTAAAAACAAATTCATGATTACGTCTGAAACAGATCGTCAAAATGACGCATTTGTAGTTGAACGAGCATTTACAAAAACCGTTGAGGTCTTAATACTCTGTTCTTGTAGTTTCTCTAATTTGTAGATCCTCAAACATAATTTGTTTGTATAAAGCTCATGATGATTGTTATCCAGGGCTTCTCAAGTGCAAAGTCACAATCATACATTTCAGAGGTTATAGCAGTATCTCCTGGTGGAGGTCCCAGTCATCCTGCACCCGTTTTTCCACAACTCCAAGGGACCCCAAGGCCATTGCCAATGAGAGTTGCTGCGATGTTGAGAATACTGGTATGACAAATCTCTTGCAATTGGGATCAAACAGAATATTCTACTCAGAAGTTTGTTTGTTTGTTTTGTTAGTTTTGATCAGATAATATTCTAGTTAAGAGGTTTCAGCATGAATGCATTTCTTAAGTGGCCAGGAAGTGGGCTGGGTTATTACTGAATTCAAACTCTCTGGGTTGCTGTTAGGCTTTAGTAATTATCTTTGTCAAAGAATAATTGTTCATTTATGGTCCTTGTGAATACTCATAAGTATACTGCTAGATTATGATCTACCATTTCTCCTTTGTTGAGATTTGGGAGGTCCTTTTGATGGTTGACAGAATAAGAGGAGAAAGAGAGGGATTTTAACTTGATACTACTATATCCAATGACAGGAATCTTATTTTCATATTCAGTTAATGATAACAAATCCACTTAAGCAAACATGAATTTGATTTCAAATGCTAGCTGCTAAACTCTTGACCTTCTTTCATTCATTGTTGGGCCTGTTTGTTGATTTCTGGATGTGGTTCATGTTTGTCTTATATTAAACTCGGGCATTCATTTATTAGCCACTGAATGACTGTATGACGCATAATGTGTAACATGTTTCTTTGAGGGTTTCGGTATCTGCCATTCCTTGGTCTTCATTGACATCTTGTTCCTTGTGGCTTAGGTACCATCTATACTTGACAAACAAGGGGCACAGTTACTGTCAGTAGCTTTTCTTGTTGTCTCCAGAACATGGGTCTCAGATCGGATTGCTTCATTAAATGGTACAAGTATCCATTTTGATTTTATTCGTCCAAAATTCCGAGGGCTAACCATTTTTCTTGCTAACTATCACAGGTACCACTGTGAAGTACGTTTTGGAGCAGGACAAAGCAGCCTTCATTCGGTTGATCGGTGTTAGCATTCTACAAAGCGCTGCGTCTTCTTTCATTGCACCTTCGTTAAGGTGGGTTCCTTTCTAATTGAAAAAAAAAAAAATCTCAAACAATGGGTTTCTAATAAATGACCTAATTGGTGTTGTCTCTGCTTAACATTGAAGTGGCAATATACGTTTCACACATTCTGCATCTCTGATTCCTATGCTTTCCATGAATCTCAAGTAATTTGTATGGTGGTCATTTTCTAACTACTTTCTTGATTGTGGAGGACCTATTGATTTTGGGGACATGTTTTGATTGTTGTAAAGTCAAGATGTGAGATCCTTGTATTTCACTGTGCTTCATTGATTTTAATATTTCCACAAAGTTTATTCTTCCTTTTCCCTAGAAAACACTCTTGTTTTCTGAAACTGCACAGGCTTGTAGCACCCTTCTACCTAAAGAATTGATCTCTTGAGCTACTCAATTTTGTTTAAAACATATACGTTGGAATCTACTGTATTTTAGCTGCTTGGATTTCCAAAAGATAATGCTCAGATTCCATAGCAAATCGTTTCCTCAATCATAACATAAGTGGCTACTATTTGGTTTTCTTTTGTATTTTTAAATCTAAGGTGTGAGTTTGTGATATGATCTCCAATTATTTTTTTTGTTGAGTTAGCATTTAGAGTGAAGTAGGATCTTACTCCTACGGAAATGGTTAAATTGGAAGTTCGTTTAGTGCTTTGTTAAAAACTTGTGTTTATTTTCTTGTTTTTAGCTATTAATGAAATTTCTTTCATGATTGGTAAATGACTTTAATTTTCTTAGCTTTTTATGCTGCTGTGAGAAAATGTTCACAATTATTATCTTTTGTGATTTGTTTTTATGTTATTTATTTTTGCGATCTATTTGATGACAAATTTTTGTTGCAGGCACTTGACAGCAACGCTAGCGCTTGGATGGAGAATCCGCTTGACTCGTCATCTACTAACGAACTATTTGAGGAACAATGCATTTTATAAGGTAATACAGTCTAATACTTGTACAGTTTCTTTTGTTGTTTGCGTTTGAGAATAATTTTGTGCTTAAACCGGGCTACATCGTATATTTAAGGATGATATTCTCTTTATCCACTGTTGAGTATCTGATAATCCAAGAAATCTTTTGCTCTTATGTTGAACTATGTATTTTTATGGTCGTATTTTTCCGACTGCGGAATATCTTTTTAGTCTTTTACGTTATACCCCTCCACCCTCAGCTTCCTGTTGCTTTTAACAGTTATTCTGACATGTCACAGGTGTTCCACATGTTCAACAGAAATATTGATGCAGATCAGAGAATCACTCAGGATCTTGAAAAGTTAACCAGCGAACTATCCGGATTGGTAACTGGAATGGTAAAGCCATGTGTTGACATCCTATGGTGAGTAGCTGAGTCACAGGCTAAGTACTCATAATGAATATTTGGCAACTCCTGTGACAAACCTCACACCCCTTTCCTCTTTATTGACCCCCAAGCCATCCATCCACACCCACAAAAAGAAAAAAGAAAAGAAAAAGAAAAAAGAGGGAGAGAGAAAAATACTTGATTGACCTTTCTCTTATTCTAAATATTGATTGACCTTTCTCTTATTCTAAATACTTGTTACCATGGTTGCTGTGTAGGTTTACCTGGAGAATGAAGCTTCTAACAGGTCGAAGGGGTGTAGCCATATTGTATGCATATATGTTGCTTGGTTTGGGTTTTCTGAGGACAGTAACTCCTGATTTTGGTGATCTGGTTGGTCAAGAGCAACAGCTTGAGGGGACCTTCAGGTAATCAGATTATAGCTACAGGTTCAATGCTTCTGTATCTTTAATAAGTAGACATGAATACTCACACATAGAGGCACGGAGAGAACAGTATTTGGTTCTAGATTTCTGTAAAATCTTCTGAAACAAGCCATTCATAATTAGGTTCATGCATGAAAGGCTGAGGACTCATGCTGAATCTGTTGCTTTCTTTGGAGGTGGTGCAAGAGAAAAAGCTGTAAGTTACTTTTAGTTTGCAGCATTAGTCTTTCTACTGGTTGGTGCTCTTCCTATATTTCATTCCTTAGCACTGCATGTATGTTGCTCTTTACTCTTTTATTCATGACATCTCAATTATGGCTTCTTTGTTGAGCAGATGATTGAGTCAAGGTTCAGGGAACTTCTTGAGCACTCAATGATACTTTTAAAGAAGAAATGGTTATATGGTATCCTGGATGATTTTGTCACAAAACAACTTCCTCACAATGTTACATGGGGTTTGAGTTTGTTGTATGCCCTTGAACACACAGGGGATCGAGCTATGACTTCAACTCAAGGTGGAATAATATACGATTATTTGAGCTGCTCTATCTCTGTATGTGTCCTCCTTTTTCTTGCCCTCTTAAAAGAATCAAATTTATGCAGGTGAGCTGGCACATGCTTTGCGGTTCTTGGCTTCTGTTGTGTCCCAAAGCTTTTTGGCATTTGGGGACATCCTTGAGCTGCACAAGAAGTTTCTTGAGTTATCAGGCGGTATAAATAGAATTTTTGAGCTTGAAGAACTCCTGGATGCTGCACAATCTGGTAAAATTTTCTACTTCTCCAACTCAATACTGTTTGCAAAAATAATTTAAGGTTGGTTTCATTTTATGGGCAAATTGGTTGACAAATGTATCCAAAGTTCTATGACCATGGTACCTAGCTAGAAGAGACAGTTACCCTTTGTTCCTCGGAAGCTTTTGTTCTTTATTGTAACTCAATCTTACTTGCATCCGCTGTGGGTATGTTAACACAAAGATATATGTTGGGCATTGACATTATGGACAGGGAAGCAGTATAGAACCAACGGTATTGCAGAAAAAATGTGGGTGTGGTTGTGGTTGTGACTGTCACTCGAATTATTAGCTTAAAGAGACGTCTTCTAAAGTTCTCTAGTTTAATTAGCAAGTTGCCTAGTAATGTATTTTATTTTGATGGATGCCCGAAGTGGACTTAATCGATAGTAGGGCAAAGGAAGTTGTTGAGACAATTAGTGAATGCAACTCAATGCTTTAGAGTCCTTGAACTGGATGCTAAACAGATTGGTTTATCTTTATGATTTCATGTCGATAATAGCATCTCAATGCCACCCACTGACCCCTTGCCCCAATACCATGAAATGCTAAATAAATAACAATGGAAGAAGAGAAGAGAATGAGATGAAGTGATGTTCTTCTTGCCTCTTGAACTTTCCTCCAAGATTCTGGTAGGTAGTGAAACCAGCCTTGTTCGTCTAACTGTAGAATATTGCATAAACGACAATCAATGTAGGACAGACTTTTCCATTGTACTTAGTAATTTGTCTCAAGTCATGAAATTGAGCTTATAGAACTGGTTATGCAGGAGATTTATCACCTGCTAAATTACTTGAATCCCCTGAGAAGGTTGACCTTCACTCGAAGGACACAATTTCCTTACTAGAGGTTGATATGATTACCCCAACGCAGAAGTTGTTGGCAAAGCAGTTATCATGTGACATTAGCGAAGGAAAAAGTCTGCTTGTTACTGGTAATGAAATTCTTTCTTGGCTTATCTGGTTCTGTTGCACCTTTTCTTTCTGCAACTCTTAATCATCTTATCAAGTTACATCTGGGATCTGCATTAATTGTTAAGGTCCAAATGGGAGTGGGAAAAGTTCTATTTTCCGGGTCCTAAGAGGTCTCTGGCCTAATGTAAGCGGAAGGCTTATTAAACCATCACCGGATATTAGCAAGGAGTCTGGATCTGGTTGTGGCATCTTCTATGTTCCTCAAAGACCGTATACATGCTTAGGAACCTTAAGAGATCAAATCATATATCCTCTCTCCCGAGACGAAGCAGAAGTTAGGACTGCTAAGTTGTTTGGAAAAGGTAAAAGTTCTTGCATATTGATCTTTTTCTTTGGTTTTTTAAGAATTAAAATATTTTAACATGTGTAAAGCCCACTTTTTGCCACTTAGACAAATATTTCATTTCTATATGTATGTATATATATATAGACACACATGTACACGTTGTTTCTTAGAATTTTTATACATGTAAGGTCGATTCAGATGGGGTAAAATTGTCTTCCTTGTGATTGTGCCATCTATACAACTTTCTTTTTGGGGAATCAATGTTATTTTTAGATGTTACATTTCCAAATACATTTATGATTTGCCAGTGTCTCTTTATTCATTATTTTCTGATTGTTATTGCATGGTATTTCAGGGGAGAAATCTTACGACTCTTCAAACATTCTCGATTCATATTTAAAGACTATTCTGGAAAATGTTAGACTGAACTATCTTTTAGAAAGGGAGGAAGGTGGTTGGGATGTTAATCTAAATTGGGAAGACATACTCTCTCTTGGAGAACAGCAGAGGCTAGGCATGGTGAGTGCAGCTAATAATTATTACTAGGAAGTATAGTTGTTTAAATAAGAGCATTACAGACTATTATTGGATGTCTCAAGACATGATGTTTTGAAATCTTTTTTGCTAGGCTCGCCTATTCTTTCACAAGCCTAAATTTGGCATCCTGGATGAATGCACCAAGTATGTCTCATTCCATATTGTTACGTTGAAATGAAACCTACCCTTTTTCCTTCACAGTTTCTTATTCATTACCTTCCTGACTTGCAGTGCCACGAGTGTTGACGTTGAGGAACAACTTTACAGGCTTGCTCAAGATATGGACATAACAGTTGTAACCTCTTCACAGGTAAATGGTTCTTGTATTGTTACAGCAAAACATTAAACCTTCTCAATTTTTTGACATAAATTGCTTCTTTTATTTTTATTTTCACCATTTAAAGAGATATTCTGTATCGTCTTCTTCGATTTGATGAACTGCAATATCAATATTACAATGCTGATCATAATTTGTCACTTGAGTCACAATGGAGTTCTTCAGAATCTTAAATTTTATCACCTCTCTATTCACCGGTTTATGTACTTTGTGTGTCCCAGCGTCCCGCTCTAATACCTTTCCATTCCGTGGAATTACGGCTTATTGACGGCGAGGGTAACTGGGAGCTTCGAACCATAAAGCAGTGAGATTCAGTTATCTCACATAATCACCCATCTGAGATGTTGTGCTATGAATGTGGCACAGGGCTGGGGCAGGTGAAAGTCTTTCTTCCAAAAGTCTTGTGACCAACACTTCCCTTATATAAGCGCAGGAAAGTGTTAATTCTCTCCATGCATGAGTTGATCTTAGAGCTGATGCAAATCGTGTTATGACTTGCTTTGCGATTGATGATATTTGTCTTGATCATATGTGGAAGTAGCTATTGTATACAGAGCCATCGATCAGGAAGGAGAAGATCACCATTACTAGTTGCTCACATACACACAGACACGCACAAAAAAAAAAAAAAAGTAGAGATTTGTTCAGTAGCATAGTGAATCCACTCTGTACAGGTTTTGCATTTCCTGATTTTCATTTTTTTTCCTCCATTTTTGAAGGGAATTAGTGGAATGGATGGGAAAGGGGTAGACAGGATGGGGGGACAATGCTGTGTACTGAGATTTTGCAATTCTTTGGGCTAGAATTTGTGAGTTGCCCACAAATGTTGTAAAACTCTGATGAATAAAATTGCAGGTAAGATATCAACATCTATTTCTTTTCCCCTTTCTTCTCCTACTTTCTTGGATTATATATATATATGTATATAGAGAAACAAGAACCAAGAACTATATATATATATATTCCAACACAGTGAGTAATAGTTTTTTTGTTTTATTCAAGAGTGTGATAGGTATAATCCGTTTTTTAATCTTTTATTTTCGTAACTTCAAACTATAAAAAAGTGAGTTTTATAGTTTCGGCCTTTTGTTTTTGTTCTTGTTTCATAATTAATTAAATGAACATTACCTAATTATTTGATTTTAACTGTTTTATTAAATCATTAAATAATAAGAAAATTTGATTTGTTAATTTTAATTTAAAATAACTTAGTTATAAAATCAAAATTAATTTCATGATAAATATAAATTAAAAATAAAATTTTAAAAAAGTTATTTTGTAAACAAAATTTGATTAAGTTAGAGATTGGGCTTAAATTTTTCTTATTATTTCTGACTTTATATTTGGTAAAAATTATATAATAAATTAAGATAAGCTTAATTTCTTAATAATAAATAAAATCAGAATTTATTCTATTTTTCTGATTTTTTATTATTGTTAATAGTGTGATTGCAATTACCATAAAATTTTATTTCTTGAAAAAGAACAGAAATTTTAATTATTTTAAAATAAAATAAAAATAAAACCAAATAAATTCTGAAATTTACCAAAACTCAAGATCCTATCACTTTCTACTAATTGATTAATTTATTATTATTATTAGTGTTATTATTACTAGCCTTAGTATTATTAATAATAATATTACCATTATTATTATTATTATTATTATTATTATTATTTTATTTTTATTTTTATTATTTTTATTTTTATTTTTATTTTTTGCATAATAACCATTATTACGATTTTCCTACATATTATTATTAATATTACTAGTTTCTTAGTATTATTTTCCTACTTATTATTATTAATTTCACAATTTTATTGTTTTTTGTTATTATCATTATTTTTATTATTAATCTCCTACTCCTCCTCCTCCTCCTTATTATTATTATTATTATTATTATTATTATTGTCATTATTATTATTATTTTATTATTTTATTTCTATTTTTGTGGGTCATTTGTAAACAACTTCTCTACTAATTAGCGTAAGTTGAATTTACCCACTCAGGTATTTGCATATTATTATTATTATTATTATTATTATTTTAACATCATTAGTGATTGATTTGAGCAATATTCTCATTTTATGTTTAATGAAATAAAGGGTTTTTCAAAAGAATGCTTTAATTGGTTTACCATAATTAAAATGTTTAGATTATAGACTTTGGTTAAAACATCACATCCCACAATATAAAAAACCTTTCAAATATTTAATTTTAATTAAATTAAGATTATATTATAAAATAATACAATAAAAATATGACTTCCACTTTATATTTCAAAAAGTCAAAAGTCTCTCTCCCTCACTCATATCCTTTACTATCAGAGAAGAAATTCAAAGGCTAAGCAATAGCCTCACTCGCAGTGTTGTTTCTAAGAAGAAATGGAGAGAAACTCAGCAGTACGAAAGCCACACACTTCCACCTCCGATCTGCTTACGTGGACGGAGGCTCCTCCTTCTCAATCTTCGCCATCCAACTCCGCCCACCGTTCTCACCAGGTACTGTATTAATGCACCATCTGTCTTCTTGAACTGGGAGTTTGTAGCTAGATAACTTTGAGCTTTTTCGTCGTTTCAGCCATCCGATAGAATCAGCAAGGTCCTGTTTGGAGGTCAGGTCACTGACGAGGAAGCCGAGAGTCTCATGAAAAAGTGAGCTTTTGTCTTCCGATTCATGTGTTTATGTTGTAGAAGATTTAGTTTGCTGGGAAAGTTTTAACTAAAAGAAAAGGTTTTTATTTTGGAAATGTGAATCTTTCCTTCTATATTTTTGCTTTTTTTAAAATGGTGAAAACAGATCTGGTGTTGCATGCTTCAGTTAGTATTTTACTATTTTTCCCCTTCCGTGAACGCTAAATGTTTCAAGAATTAATTAAGAAAAGGAAAGAGAAGTGCTAATAAAGATCTTCCTTTTACTACAGATGTGTTACAGTTTTAAATGCGGAACCAGCTTTAATTCTTACTCGGAAAGTTATTGTTTCTAGATGCGTTCTTCTACTCTTTGGTTTAGTTTATCATTCAATGTTCAACATTGAAGTTTCTTTTCAGCTAGATGTTTAGGAGTAGAGTTTCTAAGATCCCAGTTCATTTTTATGTCTTATGGTTTGCTGGGGAATAGTGGATCATAAATAGTGTAGAAACCATGCTAAAGTCACTGAAATGGAAATGCCACTAGATGTATTCGTTTTCAGTTAGAATGGTATTGTACCAGGATTCCATATTCCTCAATGAACAAAGATAATAAAAGTTATTCCGTTTCCTATTCACAGGAAGCCATGCTCGGGGAATAAACTGAAGGAGATGACTGGCAGTGGCATTTTTTCTGCTAATGGAGAAAATAATTCATCTGACTCCGGCACTGCTAATCTTAATAATAGGACCAGCGTACGCGTTTATCAGGTGCCCCTTTCATCTCCCATATCCTGACTATTACAGCTGTACATAAGGTTAAAATATATGGTAATTCTCATCCTCTTAATTAATTGGTTTGATTCTCAGCAAGCATTGAATGGAATTAGCCAAATATCTTTTGATGCTGAGGAGAGAATCTCTCCCAAGAAACCCACCTCCATCACTGAAGTCGCAAAGCAGCGAGAATTGAGTGGAACATTACAAAGTGAGTTGGACACTAAGAGTAAGAAACAGATATCAAATGCAAAATTCAAGGAGATCAGTGGACATGATATCTTTGCCCCATCCCCTGAAATTAAACCTCGATCATTGGCTGCTGCACGCCACATGGAGACAAGAGAGAGCAAGGATATTGGAGAACCTGCACCAAGAAATATACGGACGTCTGTTAAAGTTTCTAATGTGAGTTTATCGTTTGCTTGCATGAGCCTCTTTGGTTTTCTTAATTTCCTTACAATGATAAGCCAAGTTATGTACAGGTTTTATCCTTCTAAGATGTGTACGCCACACAGTTGTAGATGGGTTATTTACAGATTATGACTCAGAAAGACGCTGACTTTATGTATAAAAGCATATATCTCTATTCTCTCATTCCACGTTTTGCCTTCATGTTTGTGCTTCATTTTATTGTTTCAAGACTTTCCCTTGATGGTCAAACCCAGCTGGTTATGAATATTTCTTCGGGGTGTTTGATTTATGTCTCTTTACTTCAATTTGGGTTAGCGAACATCTTGTCATACATATCAAGACACAGGCCCCATAAAACAGCATTGATATTTCTTGACTTGCTTTGCCAATTAGGATTCCCCTTTTGGGGATGGCTGCATTTCAACCTTGGTTACCTTGATGCCTGTGTAAGCTGCAAAATATTTGCAACTCTTTCTTCATAACTTTTGACTAAGTAATCCAGCTAAAATTTTCAATGTCATTGCCTGTAGCCTGCTGGAGGTCAAAGCAACATCCTTTTCGGTGAAGAACCAGTTACTAATACATCGAAGAAGATACACAACCAGAAGTTTCAAGAACTTACAGGCAATGATATTTTCAAAGGAGATGTTCCTCCTGGATCTGCTGAAAAGCCACTAAGTGTTGCTAAAATGAAAGAAATGAGTGGCAGTGACATCTTTGCAAATGGGAAAGCAGAATCCAAGGCAAGGGACTATTTCGGCGGAGTGCGCAAGCCTCCCGGGGGTGGGAGCAGCATTGCATTGGTTTGACTCTGACCAATCTAACTCCATCATCTTGCATGGTTGGTTTCATGCCTATATCTTTGTGTGAGTGCTATGTTTTAAATGGTAGGACGCCCCTTTGAGCAATGTAGTAATGTCACAGCTCCTTCAGTGTATCCAGCCGTAGGAAGGGCTCCTAATTGAGTTATCCCATCTTAATGTATGTGAAAGACGTTTAACATGTTTCATGAAGACCCTACCCCCTATTAGTTTCTAATGAAGTCTTTGTCAATGCCAAAAGCTTTGGATCTACTGAGTGAAGCTTTTGGATCTCATAAGCAAATGAGTCTTTTTCACTGGTTTTTGTTGGATGTTTGGTCACACACGAAAGGTTAGAACCTACAATGCCTGATTATTACTACTAGTAGAAAGTAACAATCTATAATGCAGGAAACAAGAGAATAAGAAGACCATTGCCATTTGACATCATTTACAATCTTCTCTTCTTTTACCTTACCATTCAAGAACTAGTACAGGTTTAGTTTTGCAATCGCACAACAAATTTCATGGTGATAAAAACTTTTTTTGTGATTTTTAATTCAGTATTTTATTTTAAAAAAAATTAAATTTAGTAACTTAATATTTTAAAACTCTGACAATTCAAGTCAAAGTCTTGTTGTCTTCATTAGTTTTTTATTTGAATTACGTGAATTTTAAAAGATTAAACACCAAACTGAAAAAAAATCTCAAGAAACTTTTAAATTGTTCTCTCTTTAGTAATTAAGTGGTTTTGTTCTTCATAGACTTGTAATCCCCGGCAAAGTTAGGACTTGTTTATGATAGGATGACAGATTAATTCTGATTTAACTTATAATTATGATTAAGTCTGATTTAATTAAACTCATATCTGAAAATTTAGATCAAAATTAATGAATTAAGTTTAATTTAACTGGCTTTAAATTCAAATATTCAGACCAAGCAAGTTGGATGGAAATTCCCAAAAATATTTCATCAGCTAAGTTCAAGTCTTATTCAAGTTAAAAGCTTCAGGTGTCAGTTCAATTCCAACCTCTATCAAGGTCACCAATTTCAGGGTCTAGACTACAGATACACTGGTGCCATGATACAGATCAACTACAAAAGAGCTAATATATAATGTCATGTGTATCATAAAAAACCAACTTGGTCTATCAAAGCTTTATTTAAGCATCAAAGGATACTAAAACATCAAATACAAACGAAAGACAAGCAAGCACATCTGAGAAGGCATAACTCACACCAGGAAGAAAAGAAGCCTCATAGGACTGTGACATAAACAAACTTCATGAATTAAGTACTTCCACACTGAAAAGGAAGTTCAAGCATCTCCATGGCCGATCAAATGAAGAAGCATTTTCTCGTAGTCGCCCGAAGCGTCTTTGGCAATTGCACGGTCTAGAGGAACACTGTTTCTACGATGATATTCCTCTTTAATATGTTCCATGTCCACCTCTGCTCTCGTTGTTACAATTCTGGTAAGTGCCCCTTCATCTGTTCCCGTTTTGTTGATGGCTAGCCTCAGGGCTTTCTCAAAGTACCTCTCTGGGATGGTCAAGCACTTGATTGTTGCTCTCAAAAATTTGAGGAACTCGTCATTGGGATCAGCCTTCAAGTTCTACAACAAGTTTCATGAATCAGGACTAGTGACGATTCGCGTCATAGACCACCTAAAAGCTCTTCAGAATCAATGAACTCAAGAAAAATATCCAAGCACTTCCACAAGAAAATGTAGCAGGTTATGAATACTAGACTTGTATTTCAAAGAACCAATCACAAGAAGTAAGGAGGAGATTTAAGTTGATGAATTCTGAACAAATTAAAGCAGTCCATGTAGCTTAACTGAATTATACAAGATATAGTACCTTGTTAATAGCATTTCCAAAGGCATTGTTGTAGTGATTCAATGTTGCATTAATCTGTGCCTTACTTCTTGTAGACAGAATTCTGATTATCTCCTCATCATTGTAAGCTTTTTCTGCAATCTTTTCATGAAGTGTCTTAGCCTCTGATCTTGCCAATGTCATGTTCACCTCATCTCCTTCATACCTAAATGCAGTCACAAGAGGAACCAACAACTGCATGGGGACATCACGTAAAACGAGAAGTGAATGATAACAAAGAAAGCACTGTATAATGGGATATTTCATATATAAAATTAAACGAAACATTTTAAAGGTACAAACTACAAAGTAATAGCAATATGAGATCTTCATCTGGTTTCAATGGAGATGAATTTGGAATGACCTTTCAAAAGTTTTAGAAGTTTGTATCTATTGGTTCGCATAAACTCCATGACACGAGGACATTGGAATGGATGAAGGATTGCATAAGTAAAGTATTCATATCAGGTTAGTCGACGGTGATGAAAATTATCCAAAACAGTATCCTCAAATGATGAGAAGGACTATCAACTGTGAGGGGCGTTTGAGAGAGTGGGATCTTCCAATGTCCATTACTAAAGTTGAGGTTGTTTCCCTCCGAAGTTACAGTAAAACAGCTTAAGGAAGTACCTTGCGGTAGTCTCCAGTTGTGTGATGTGCAACATCTTCTTCGAGAGACCTCTTATAACGACCATGATATGCCTGTCTTGCTTTGAATAGATCGAGTGACGATCTAGTACAAGCTATTTCCATAATGACCCAGTTGCTCGAGGTGAATCTTTTAGTAGATGCATTAGCCAAATATGCATCACGCTCAGCAGGATCCAATGTCCATAGAAGTACACATCTCTGCTTGAGGTAAAAATCAATTAACAAAAGCAATGACTATACAAGGAGTGCATCAACACCTTGGACAGAATTTTTCTTGAAAGCAACAGCTATTACTGGTGTTTGATTTCAAGTAACAGAAGAGGGGGGGAAAAAAACTCTTTTGCCTGACCTCAAAGTCACTAGATAGCTCCTTGTCAAGGACTTTGAGTAGATCTTCCCCATAAGCTTCAGCATAAGTCTGTCTAATTTTGTTACGTTGTGCAGCATTCCTATGCGCCAATATGTCGATAATCAACGACTCATTTGTACCCCATCCTGGTAAAATCAGGATTCAAACAACTCAGAATTCAGATCGATTGGTTGATAATGAATCAGTTAAAGTTGGTCCTGAATTTGAACAACAATCAACTCCAGAGCCACCAGAAAACCTTTTTGAGACTTATAACACAATGATCTGTCTAGACGACTTTGATAATGAAGCTCAGATGTATATTTGGTTTAAATCAAATCCGTGAATTAATAAGGTCGATTTTCAACTCCAGCTGATTTATCTACTCTTGCAAAAAACCACATAAATGTAGATACAAAAGATTAATGAGTGTGAAAGAGTATCCAAGCCGGAGGACATTGCAGATCTGTATTCATGGAGATATAAATCTGAAGGAAAAACTACAAGACCAAATACCACACAAAGCAGCAGTTTCTGGAAATACTAATCATATGACCATTCGCCTTGTGCTATCGATATTTCAAGAAATAAAAATGCAATCAGCCACCAAAAATCAAGAAACTAAGTGCACAAATAACCATTGCAACATAAAGGGAAAGTAAAACAGTGATGGGATTGTTGAAGAAAGAAAAAAACGGGTAGACCTTCAAAGGCTTTTCGGAGTTGTTCAGCGTCCTCAGATGGAGCAGGAACATGAGAAGGAAGTTTAAGAGTGGCCATTCTTTTACTTCACAAGAACTTTTGAAGTGTTCCCTTTTTTTTTTCCTGAGAAAAATCGAAAACGATGGAATGGATCAACAGGAGTGAGAGAGCGATGAGTGAGACCGTGAAGAACCTTATTTATTAATGCCTGATGATTCACTATGGTGGTGGAAAAGGAAACGAGAAGACAGTGAAAAGGTATCATTTTCTTACCAAAACTGAAAAAGATTGAATTTTTAAAAACAATATCATCGCAATCTGCGACCTTTGATTATCATAAACATTAATATCTTCACTGCCACGTACAACTGTTACCGTATCAATCAATCCGCGTTTTCAGCTAGTTGGATTCACAATCTATTTCCTGGAAGATTTCGAGCAAGTGGGGTCTGCAACCATGACCATGAGCTCACCTTTTGAGTTGGCTGGCACCACAACCACCACGTCCGGTGGCTGTCAAAAAAATACTTAAGAGCAGGACTCCTTGTCGACTTCGTACTTGTCGCAATGTTCACCAATCACCACTCGAGAACCGAAAAGATACACTGACAAGTGAGTCATGGTCTATAGCTGAAATGATCACGTAGATGACACCAAACGTTGCATATACACAAGATTAGAAATGCAGGAATGGAAGGGAAGAGCAGTGTACCGTTTAATCGGGAATTGTTCATGATTTAAATATTTAATTGATATTAAACTGAAATAAAATTAATATATAATAAATATAAATAAAAGTATAAAAGTAAGTAAAATAATTTTTTTTAAAATAAAAAATAAGTCAATGTTTATTATTATATATATATATAATAAATCAAATTTAACAATTCAAATTAAATTTAAATCTAATATAAAACTTAAAAATAATAAAATTAAAATTATATTTATAAAAAAAGTTATATCTCATTATTCTCAAAAGTTTCAAATTCTCCTATTTTATTTAAAGACTTGTATTTTACGCTTTCATTCAAAATATTTACATTAACTTTTTTTACTGCACTCAAAAATTTTTATTTTTTAGAACAATCCTTTTTTAAATTTTACTTAAAAATATAATGTTAAAATATATAGGACATAAATATTATATATAAAATAATCAAATATTACTTAGACGATGATCTAACTTAATTTTTAAGTTTACATCGAACTAATTATGGTTGATACAGATTAATAATTTATTTCAATTATTTTACATTATTAATTTATTATATTAAATTAATTAATTCAATTTTAAGAATTTAATTAAATTATCATTTTAGTTATATTTTATTAGTCTATTAATATTTATATGGCGTGTAATTGAATTTTTTCAATATTTAGTAACTAAAATTTAAGAAAATTTATGTTAATTAAATAATCCGATCTAATTTAACTTGACTTGACTTAAAGTCAATATATTCAATTTACGTCGATCAAACTTAAGCCTTTCTATTTGTAAAATTTTTGTGAGTTTTAAATTAGCTCAAAATAAAGTTTCACAATCTAATCCACAAACATTAATTATATTTAAATGAATATAATTTTATTTTAAAATAAAATATATTCTTTAATAATAGATTTTTTAAATAATGAGTCTAAGTCCAGTTGAGATAAACCAAATTTAAAAGCTCAATCATCTTAAGGTCCTTTATTTTAAATATTTTATTTGTACAATTACATTTTCTCTTCTTAACTTTTCACTTATAAACATAAGAATTGAGAATAAAAATTACATTTGATTCTATTCAAACTTGAATAATCAAATCCTAATCAGTTGGAGTTTTGAACACATCTAAATACTTTAAACTTATTAATTGAGTCAAATTTAAATTTTTGCAACGTAAACTTCATCACACATTCAGTCCAAATCTCGCACCAATCTGAGGTCTGAGATGGTCTGATAGTATACAACCTTATCTTTATATAATAGAGAGGTTATTTCTAATAAACTTATACAAAAAAAAAACCGTAGTATAATAATAATACAACAAAAACTATAAATAAGTGATGCATGTTAAAAAGAGTAAATAAATAAAACTAAAATAAATAAATTATAATACAATATAATCTTTACCAAAAGCTCTTATAAAAGGGACCACAACAATCTAAGTAGCAAAAATTAGAACTTTAATAAAAAGAAAAAGAAAGATTATCAAGAAAATACGAAGGTGAAGATTTTTTAAAATCATTAAATCATTGAGCATTTAGTTGTATGTATTAATTTACCGAAAAAAAACCAAAAAACAAAAAAATTTGCAACGTAAACTTAACTCAAATAATTATAAATCAACTTATTAAAAAATAAAATACCGATTCGAATTGAACATTTTTGTATTTTTGTGTCCGAAATTCAGACTTGATCCAAATAAGAATGGATTTGATCCATTTTAGACCAAATTGAGCCGGATCTTTACTTTAGGCTCATTTTGTGTAACTTGTGGTCTTGTGATATTTATTTTTAATGGGACCAAAACAAAAAGGTTCGACTCCACTGGGGATCGAACCCAGAATCTCTGGTTCCGTAGACCAGCGCCTTATCCATTGGGCCATGGAGTCCATCTGCTCATTGGAGCCATTCAAAACATTGATTAGAATAAATAGCCTCCTAATCTTTGCCATGACTCATCCTACTACTTACCAGCTATTGGAGAGCCAGATAGGGAAAGGGGATGGGAAGATAAAAGATCAATATTTTTTCTTTTTATTCTGTTTCATAGAGATGAATTTTGGGTCAAAAAACGTGAAGGAATCAATCACATAAACACTATTCTATGTGCTTATTAACTACATAGTTTTTGGTAATCTAAGTCTGGTTTGTGTTTCAAATTCATCATCCTTAATATAGAGAGAAGGAGAAAAAAACAATGGGAAAGCAGAAATCTTTGAGGAGCAAAGCAGTCCATTTTGTGTCTGATATCACGACTGTCTTGCTCAATCCTATATCTGATAAACCCTCCAAGCCCCATTCTCGTCCTCCTCCTGCCACTGTAAGTGAATGCATATTTGTATGATTGATGAGTAGTTCAAAGTTGGGATCTTTCTGGCTGATCCTATGGTTAATTTGATCTGAAAAGTTTATTTCGCTTCTTCTTGTCCTTTTTGAGTTCGAATATGATTATCCCATTAATTAATTGACGTTTTCTGGAAGATTTCTTGAATACCCATTTGGTTCGGAGGGAAATTCTTCCTGGTTGTCCTTTCCTATTTTCGATTTTGATGTTTCATAGTTGTTTTCTCTTTTCACTTCAAAGTTATGAAATTTCTTTATGTTTATTTTGAGTGATCATTTGTACTAATTTTGATAATTCGATGGAAAAAAATCCACTTTTAATGGAATGGGAGGACATGACTAATATTCTTCCATCCTGCTTTATATTATCCTATTCACTTCACTGAGTTGGCTCTGAGCTTATCCGGTGTTTAATAGCACTTGCCCAGGAAACCTGATATAAGGATTATCTTGCCGAAGAACTCGTGGCATACTTTTGGATTGAAATTCTCTTATCGGGATCCTAAGCTGTTATTTCATTGCCTTTCTATATATGAAGTGCAAAAAGATTCATTAGGAATGTAAATGCCGGGACTTATTTCAGAGCTATATTTCGTAGCTGTCTTGTGTTTCTTGAATATAATTCATGGCTAATCTTCAACTTCTTGCTGATTTATTGTTAAAACAGGAAGAAGATAGTGACTCAGACAGGAATCACCTAGACTCAATTGCAGAAGAACATGTCGATCCATCGGTTGATGGACCTGATACTTCTTCATTTGCTGCATTCATCTACTCCTTATTGTCATCTTCAGAATCTGGTAACAATGAGAAATCTTCTGAGCAGAGTGATGATCAGGCAGAATTTGGTGGCCAACCTTCTGAGCCCTTAATGAGAGAGAATGGTGCAAAGAAAAGTTTACTTTCTCGTGGGAAGCAGTCTCTTCGTGCTATTTACCAAGCTGCAAGGTTTAGTGGATATCGAAGTCAAGAGTCAAAGGGTGATTCTGACTCGAAAGCTACTGATGAGAGTGATGATAATGATGACAGACTTGAGATGCATCATGTGCAGAATATGACAGAGCCTATCTCTTTGATCGATCTTCCTACCACATCAGAACCTTCATTACTTCTTTCAGAGAAAGCTAGACGCGTTCTATATTCTTCTCTTCCTGCTTTTGTTCAAGATAGGAAATGGTTATTACTCTACAGGTGCAAGAACATGTACTTATCTGTAGTGTTGAATTATGATTTTTCCAATAATATAGGTCTTACTCCTACTTTTTCTTACTCTCTGTCTCCATGGTTCTTTACAGTACGTGGAGGCATGGGATATCACTTTCAACCTTATACAGGAGAAGCATGCTCTGGCCTGGACTCAGAATTTTTGGTAATATCTTGGTTAACTCTAGTCTCCTTCATTTCTGTTCTTAAGGTTATACAAATTGAAATTAATGAATATTCTTTTGGAACTTCACCAGATTTACTAAGGCATATAGTTGCATACAACCAACTCCGTCTTTCGTGATATAGAACCATATTTCATTAATTCTCATTTATACATCTACATGAAAATTAACATTCCACGCATCATATAGAGCAGCAAAGTGAGTGACCTGTAAATTCATCTCCTGCAGATTTGCCGTTGTTTGGTTGCAAAATCCGGACTTTTTGAGCGCAATTGTGCCGTTGGGTCATCTTTGGTGTACATGTATAGTAAATTTGGGTTCCCGTGGGACGCGGGTGTTTTGTTTGATGAAATGACTGTGAGAGATGTTGTCTCATGGACTACGCTTGTCATTGGGTATGCGCAGAACGGGGAGAGTGAGTTGGGTTTGGAGTGTATTAGTGAAATGCATAGGACTGGTGGCATTAGTGAGAGAATGAACTTTAGGACAATGGAAGGAGGGCTTCAAGCTTGTGCTGATTTGGGTGCCTTGGTTGTAGGCAGGTGTTTGCATGCTTTTGTGGTGAAAACTGGACTTGGGTGTTTGGTTGTTCAATCTTCTCTTCTGTCAATTTACTCCAAGTGTGGGGATTTAAGTATCAAGAAAAGTTTTATTTTCGTACGTATAAAACCCAGCTTGACAGAAGATTCCTTCTGTCCCCCAACAAACCTACATTTCGTTTTATCTTTGTTCCTTTTAGTTATCCAGTTTGTTAAAGTTTCTGTACCTTGTCGTTGTCCAGCGTCTTTTGAACTGTATATATATTCATTATCAACTCAATAAGAAGCATGCAGAGCTATTTCTTTCATTTCGTTCCTCTTTTCTTTAATATGGTATCAGAGCGATAAACACGTTTTTTGTTACACACTGCATCTTGATTTTTATGGAACCTTCTCTCCCTCTTCTCAAATCAGTTCTATTGGAACCACATTTTCTCCTACAGAAGATCCTCACAACCCTTTTTTCTTGCATCATGGTGAGAATCCAGGAGCCCTTATTTTCCCTCAACCATTACTTACTGGAGATGGTTTCATAACTGGAAACAAGCCATGCATTTGGCTTTAACTTCAAAAAATAAACTGGGTTTTGTTGATGGCACAATTCCAATGCCTCCCAGAGATGAACCTCTTTTTCATTCCTGGCAGATGTGCAACACCATGGTTATTTCATGGTTGCTTGACTTGGTAAGCAAAGAAATTGCTACAAGCATTCTCTATCTTGACACTGCGCAAGACGTTTGGAATGATCTAACGAAACGTTTTGCGCAATCTGATGAACCAAGACTTTTTCAAATTACTCGGGACATCACCAACTGCACTCAAGAAAATTAGTCTGTTGGAGCCTATTACACAAAACTCAAAGGTCTTTGGGACGATCTTAGCAACTTCACCTCATCTCCTCCCTGCACTTGCGGAGCTTCAAATCAAAGGTTTGACACCAAAGTAATTAAATTCCTTATGGGCCTGAATGACTCTTACTTTGAAGTGCGACGCCAGATTCTACTATATGATCCACTTCCATCGATCAACAAAGTTTTTACCTTGGCTTCTTAAATTGAAAGAGAAAGGATTATCACCATGTCTCCTTCATCTTTAGAAGTAGCAGTCATGCTAAGTAAAAACTCTAATACTAAGCACACAAAAGGAACTTTTTGCAAGGGAAAACTTTTCTGCACTCATTGTGGAGGAGATAATCACACAATTGACAAGTGTTTTCAGATTCATGGATATCCACCCGGTTTTAAATCTAAATCTTCAAAACCATCTACTCCGACTTCCAATTTGTCCAAGTCGTCAATTGCAAATCAAGTTTCTTCTGCTCAAACCAATGATGAAAAGTCCAAAGAACCACCTGCCACAACGCTTCCATTCACTTATGAACAATGTCAACAGTTACTTGATCTCCTCAAGCACTCTTCCTTCAACTTTGTGTCTTCATGCACCTTAGGTAACCATTCCATATCCATGTCAGGTAAATTACTCATTGTGCTCTTAGCTCATAATGAATCAATATCAATAACATGGATACTCGATATAGGGACTATTGATCATATAGTTCACAACGTATCATTTCTCACACATGATATTATGATTACAAATTCTTCTGTTCGATTACCCAATGGCAACTAAGCTTCAATTTCTCACATAGGATCTGTAACTCTCTCAAAATTCCTTACTCTTATAAATGTTCTCTGTGTTCCTAGTTTCAAGTTTAATTTAATCTCTATTAGTCATCTAACAAAATATTCTCTTTTCACTGTCAAATTCACCTCTAATTCTTGCTATATTCAGGACCAAAATACGGGCAGGATGATTAGATTGGGCAAGGAGTATAAAGGGCTTTATTATCTGGAGGATTGCAACCTTTTATCACTTACCAGCACCGCAATAAACCAGTGCCGACATTTTCCTTCAAATACTGTCTGTGCTAATTTAGTAGATTCAGATCCAAGTCTATGGCACAAACGACTTGGACACGTCTTTTTCCAAGTTTTCAACGTTGAATAAACAAATTTCTGGAATTAACAAAATTCCTGCTCAACCATGCCCTATCTGTCCCTTAGCCAAGCAACATAAATTACCGTTTTTCTCAAGTTCAATCCACACAAAAACACCTTTTGAAATAATTCACTGCGATATATGGGGACCAACTTCAACCCCATCCTTGGATGGATCATGTTTCTTTCTAACCATTGTAGATGATTGTTCTAGATGCACCTGGGTATACTTCATGAACCATAAATCACAAACTAGACAACTCATCTTACATTTCTTTAAACTCATCCAAACACAATTCCAGACCAACATAAAAGTTCTAAGATCAGACAATGGATCTGAGTTTTAGATGAAAGATTTTTTCCATTTACATGGTGTTGTTCATCAAACTAATTGCGTAGAAACACTACAACAAAATTTAGTGATTGAACGTAAACATAAACACCTTCTTGAAGTAGCTAGAGCGTTAAAATTTCAAGCCTCCTTACCAATTAAATTCTGGGGAGAATGTGTGTTAACTGCTGCATATATTATCAATAGAACACCCTCTTTACTCCTTGCAAGGAAAACACCATTTGAATGACTAAATTCAACCCCTCCAACCTATTCCCATCTCAAAACTTTCGGTTGTCTATGCTTTGCTTCAACATTGAAACAAGAGAGATCTAAGTTTGATCCCAGAGCCTTAAAATATATCTTCATTGGTTATCCTTATCGCACAAAAGGATACAAACTTTTAAATCTTGATACAAATACCATGTTTATTTCCAGACATGTTTTTCATGAATCAAATTTTTTCATATCAAAATCTTACACAAGAGGATGATAATTCCTCTCATTCGTTTCCTTTTGTTCCATCTATCACTTCTTTTCCTGAGATTGATTATTCTCCTATAAAAGATCATCTTAATTAGGAACCATCTCTTGAAGACAACGAAACCGACAGCTCTTTACCAACTTCTGATCTGAACCTACCTCCTTCAACTACTGAATTTACTGGCAGGCAAACAAGAATAAGGAAACCTCTATCTTATTTAAAGGACTACTATTGCTCTCTTGCTCAGTCGATTCCTCCACCGATTGCTGGTACATCTTTTCCTCTATCCTCTGTTATTTCTTTTAATCATTTATCACCAAATCATAAATTTTTTAGCTTATCTATTTCTTTTAATTACGAGCCACAATATTATCATCAAGCAGTCCATTATTCCTATTGGAAAGATGCTATGCAGGCTGAGATTAATGCATTTGAACCAAATAATACTTGGACCTTAACAAACCTTCCAACCAGAAAGACCCCAGTAGGGTGTAAATGAATATATAAAATTAAACTCAAGGTTGACGGTACTGTGTCATGTTATAAGGCCAAATTGATAGCAAAAGGCTACACTCAAAGTGAAGGAATTGATTTCACTGAAATCTTCTCTCCTGTGGTTAAGATGGTCACAATTATAACTGTATTGGCCCTTGCTTCTGTCAATAATTGGTTTCTACACCAGTTAGATGTCAATAATGCTTTCTTGCATGGAGACTTGGAAGAAGAGGTTTACATGTCTGTTCCTCCAGGATACTCCAAACCAATTAGTTCTCAAGTTCTGAAATTGAAAAAATGGTTATATGACCTCAAGCAAGCATCTCGTCAATGGTTCTCCAAATTATCAAATACACTTTCAAAAGGAGGTTTCAGGCAATCCACTGTAGACTCTGTTGATTATTGTCTCAAACTCATCAAAGTTCAACAATGGTGGCTTCAACAATGGTGGCTTTCAAAGTTCAACAATGGTGGCTTTCAAAGTTCAACAATGGTGGCTTAGGCTTCTCTATATAAGAGAAGTAGCAGCAGCAGAGAAAAGTGCAGAAAAAAAAACTAAGAGAGCCTAGAGGGAGAGAGAAAAGGAGAGAGAGTTGCATCAAAATTTCGGAGAGAGATGGTTTTGTATTTTTCCAGTTTTTTCTCTTCCTAGTAGGAGTGTGTGAGCTTGGGTTAATTTGTGTATTTGAGAAATTGAGTGATAAACACTATTGTATGTTCTCATTGATTATAGTGAAATACTCATTCGTCTCCAAACTGGACGTAAGCATTGCCAAACCAGTATAAAATATTGGTGTTCTTGTTGTTGTTTATTTTTTCACTCCACATTGATTAGCGTTTCCGCACAACAAATACTACTACTAATAATACTAATACTAATAATAACAAAAGAAAGAAACAAGGAAAGAAAGAGAGGGCGTGTCAGATGATGACAGTGCGTATGGAAATTCAAGTCTCCAGGAAATGGTGCCGCTAACCCTGAAGGTCCCATGCTTGTGCAAAAGGGCAAGACAACATGGAGAGGACATTTTTACTGTGAGATGCAATAATGAAGTTGATAACTAGAATTAGTAGGTCAATAGACTAAAATCTATTCATATATCTTTCCTTATGTTAAGCTGTTGGGTTCCTTTCAACATTATAATTTTATTTTATGTCGGTAAAATTTGCTACCGTGCATGTAGAATGATAATCCATACTAATAATATTTTTGCTCGGTTACTGAGGGTGAAAACTGGAAAGTGTTATCGGGTGAGACCGTGGACAGATAGGAGTAGGACTGTGAAAGATGACGTACGACTAATTCGTGTGTTTTTGTTTGCGTCTCTGCATAAGTACTAGGCTTTTAGTGAGACATTTTGGCTTGTGGTTCCAATGGCCATGGCAGAGTTCAAGCATTTGGTGATTGTAAAGTTTAAAGAAGGCGTTGTAGTGGAGGAGATCGTTAAAGGGATGGAGAAACTGGTTTTAGATGTCGATCATGTCAAGTCCTTCGAATGGTAAAGTATCCATTTAATCTCTCTCGTTCTCTGTATCAGCTTCAAGAAATCAAATTGATGGCGTTCAGAAACATTCTTCTTTCTTTTAACATGTCCTGAAATGGATCCCGGTGGGTGAAATAGGAGCACGAGACTGCTAATTTCTGTTTTAACAACTAACCTTGATCAAAAATTTGTCTGCTAGAGGTCTGATTGCAAGCTGTGATAATGAATATAATACAATGAAAAGGACTGGAAAAAAGAAACAAAGAAGAAGAAGGAAATGTCCAGGCAATATCCTATCTTTTTTGTCAAAATGCCCTAACTCTTAATTTAATTTCCCGTCAAGAAGTAGCCATTTTGAGTCACCAAGCCAAGTGTAGCTAGGGTGGTTTAGCCTTATGTAGCAGAAGTTGGCAGTTCTAGCTTACAAGTTACCATAGGTTTGTTAAGCTGACTTCGTTATTTCACGATATAGGTAGTGTGTAACAACATAAACAATATTGCATCAATTACCTCACAAGTCCATTTTTTCCTGAAAGTTTTATGCAGTAAACCATTTTGCATTTGGTCTTGACATTCAGGGGACAAGACATAGAAGGCCATGAGATGCTTACTCAAGGCTTTACACATGCTTTCTCCATGACATTTGGGAAAAAGGAAGATTTCATCGCGTTTCAGAGCCACCCAAATCATGTTGAATACTCTGCTACATTTTCTGCGGCTATTGAGAAAATAGTGGTTCTTGATTTTCCAACTGTTCTAGCTAAGCCACCTGCTTGATCCATTCACTTTCATCCTATAATTAAACTGAAATACTTGTTGTGATGGTGTGTGAATCTCTATGTGTATGGCTTGTATAACTGTTGTTGGCAATTGCTTTTAGCATTCCATCTCCAAGGCAATTTGTTTCACATTTGTATTATTTGTATGACATGAATGGTGTTTTCCTGAATCCTTCTCTCAATTCAAAGTAGCATTTCTCTCTTCTTAGTCACTTTTTGACGATGAAAATTGTAATTGATGACTGGATTGGCCTTAAACAAGTAGGGGCTTTTTTTAGTTCTGCCTAGTCTCCTGTCATTAATTCTCCTCAAGGGGATCTCCAAACAAAGATTTTGTTGGTGTTGATAACTTTTTGTGCTGTGCCTTAATGTGTTCTTCAGTTAGTAAGGGAGGAGTTTTGAGTGCAAATAATATGCACTAAAACCGAAGGACTCAAGTTTCAATTGATACAGTATGTGAACTTTTATGAATGGACACATGGGTGAGAGGTGACAGAACATTTGGCCTCATCATGTATTAGTCAGTTCCTGTGATAAAAGAGAAGGGAGAAACACGCAGAATCCGAATAGAGCATGGGCTTAATGAAAAAGTTTCCAAATTCCAGCGAGCAAAAAGATTGATGAGAATAAAGAGAAAATAATTGAGATTTATGAGGAATATCGATTTGAATTGAATGCTACTTTATTGACTTTCAGAGATGAAAGGCCACTCAGCGATAGAAATAAAAGTAGCACATGATCATTCCAAGATCGAAAGTAGATTCTCTGTCATCCACTTCTACTGATCATGAAAAGCAAGAAAGTCTGATCAATATTCTTCACCCATTTTAAGAATCAGATCGGAGAAGGAACTGCGAGCTTACAACTAACATTAGATTTTGCTTCACAGGGATAAACATGCATACTAACAAGAAACTGGAGATTTTCCATACTGTGTTTCTCACTCTAAATTTCTTACTCTCCACTTGTCTATGCCAGGATACTTCTTCAAGTTCCTGTGGAAAAATTAGAATTCCAAGTACAGATGTTCAGTCCCCAGTAAACAAAATGATCTTATGTAGAGCTCAGAAACTCTACTTGAAAACCTCTCTTGGTCTTTTACAAATCTCTTCCGTTGATTACACCAAAAAAACACTAACCATTGCTTACCCTGGTTCTTGTTCTCCATCAAGTAACTACATCTATCCTTCACTTCTATCTGCTGCTTTTCCTACCCCTCCGCAGCCCAACTCACTCCTCCTCTTCAACTGCTCGAAGGAACACTTTCTGAGATCAACGTTTAGTTGTAACCGAAATCACTCCATTTCATGTGCAGCTGATCTTGATAACGGACTTGAAAGTTCTTATCCGTGTTTATTGGTGAAAGATCTTGAAAAGCTTGAGAAGGGTTTTCATCCAAAAAATCTGAATTGTTCACACTACAGCCTGATTCACAGACGTTCACTGAAGGACGATGAAAACCAGGAATATGAACTTGGGACAAGGATCTCCTTTGATATTCCTGATCATGTTCCAAATATCTGTAATGAATGTGACAAGCCTAATGGGAACTGTGGCATTGGGTTAAGGTGCATTTGCCACCCTCGGGAGTGTAGTAAGTGGGCTCAAATCTTGAGTTAATAACTTCTGGTGCCTCTAAATTCTACTGGTTACTTATTTATTTATTTGATGCAGAAAACAAGGTCATTTCTATGGCTGGATCATTAATGCATGCTGGTAATGTCCTCTCTGTACTCTCAAGCATTGTGGTTGTAGCCATTTCCATCATTTTCTGAGGAAAGAAACTTTGTTCAAGTATGCGTAACAGATGTTTCCGTGATTTTTGCTTCTATCTTTCGGTGCACAAAATTACCTTTTTTTCAAAATGGGGTTGTCATTATCCTTATGTTATGGGTGTTTCAGCCACACCAAATGAGACATTTGGCAGTTCAAGATGAGGGAACACATGGACAACTGAATGGTTATGCAAAGAATTAATGATATCTGATGTTTCTTGTTCACACTCAGGTCTTCAATTAGGCGATTTAGACTAACAACTGAGTACCGACAAATGATTTAGGCATAAGATGTGTCCTAACCCGAAATTATTGCTCCAACGCATTTGCCGTGCCTCGCGTTTTTAATTATGCTTCCTCCTTCTGATGGTAAAACTTTATATGTACATCATCAAGCATCAACTATTCAAATTCGTGTTCAAAACTTCAAATCACCACTTGAGGCAACAAGCTGCCTGTGACCGTGAGCCATAGGAAGACAAAAAGCAAAAAATAAAAGATGGGACAAACTGGGCAGCCATGATAGGCCACATAGTAGGCGTAATTATTGGAAGAACTGTTGCAGCACATTCCAGTAGCGACTACAATCATCACAGCATACAGAACTAAAGAGAGAGATTTTTATAAAAAAAATTCTCTCATCTTTTAACCGGAAAAAGGTCTTATAAATGCATGCTAAACACTTGCTTACAAAATAACCTGAACCATCCTGTTGGATGCCATGAAACGCTTCCCAACTTTAATCAAATATTCTAGACACATAATGGTGGAAGTCAGCATAGAGGGCAACTACAGCTGCTGTTGAATGTGGTAATGGCCCTTCACAAGCCATTGGACAATTTCTGGAACCATATGTTTCAAAGAAGGCCCGGCACTAATAGGACACTGCTGGTCCTATGATATTTCAAAAGGCTAGGGTTAATAGTTGAGAAAAGAAGAAACCCGGAATAGTTTAGCGGGCTGCGGTGATAGATATATGTTGTGAGCTGCTTGATTTGGGATGTCACAGCGATACCCTCCATGCGAAACCGACAAGATGTTGTACACTGACCGCTTTGCCCCATATTTAAGTGACAAACCTGTTGGGAATTGGAAGTAACAAAACAAAAACTAAAGAAATTGCAGCAATGAATCGATAGGAAAAATGCAGAGAATGCAGAATACTGCTGCTTAATTATTGCTGAACTGAAGTTTGCAATTTATAGGCTTACAAGTGAACTGATTAACTAAAATACTGGAACTAACATCCTATATTTCTATCGCTAACTTTAGACTAAGTTTATTAACTGAAAATCAAAAAATTAAGGAACGTAAAATTTGCAACTGAAATAGATATTAAAGACTAAGTCTACTGCTGAACAATCATCAAGGACTGAGTCAAATTTGGACAATTTCTGAATCAATAATCTTCAACACCCCCCCTTGATTTGAAATTGCACACACTAAGTAGTGATCTGAAATGGACATGCTTTTGACATGGAAGAGCTTTTGTGAATATATCTGCAGTTTGCTCAACAGTGCTGCAGAACTTCAAAACAATCTCCTCTTTTGCTATCAGCTCACGAATAAATGAAACCGAATGTCAATGTGCTTCGTTCTACCATAAAATGCTGGATTTTTGGCCATTGCAATTGTGGACATATTGTCACAAAAATTTCAGATGCCTTCTCTTGCTTTTGATGAAGATGAACAAGAATTCTTCTAAGCCAGATGCATTGACAAGTTGCAGAAGTAGTAGCAACATACTCTGCCTCTGAAGATGACAGTGTTGTTGTAGCTTGTTTCTTCGAACTCCAAGTTATTGCACCCAATCCAAGACTGAAAACATTTCCTGAAGTGCTCCTTCTGTCATCTAATGAGCTTGCCCAATCGCTGTCAGTGAATCCAATTAATCTGAAATCTATAACATGTGAATACCAAATACCATAATCCAAAGTTCCAGCAACATAACGTAAAATCCTCATAAATCTTGAAACCACACCAATAGAGAATGAAATACCTGACCTAATATGAGCTAAATAAATCAAACCACTAACAATTTTTTCAGTAACATCTTCAAGTTGCTCTAGATGATTACAGACCTATTGCATATACTAACGTCCTTTACAAGCTTATTTCTAAAATTATTGCAAATAGGTTGAAGATGGTCTTTGACTCCTTAATTTCTGATAACCAAAGTGCTTTCTTATATGATAGGAGAATCGGGGATAATTATTCTATAGTTCAGGAGTTGATGAAGGGGTATCAAAGGAAGCACAATCCGCCAAACTGCACCATCAAAGTGGACTTCAAAAAAGCTTTTGACACTATAGAATGAGAATTCATTCTTCAGACCGTTAAACTATTGAGATTTCCAAAGGGTTTTGTCAAATGGATTGAGGCATGCATATCCACTCCTTCCTATGTCATCCTAGTAAATGGCTCCCCTACTGAAGTTTTCAGGAGTGCTAGAGGTTTGCAACAAGGTGACCCTATCTCCCCATACCTATTCATTATATGCATGGAGGTACTCACCTTGTTGATTCAGCAGAGAGTTGGAAATGTAAGTCTTTCAAATATCATACTAAGTGCAGGAAGGTTAGGCTGGTCAATTTATGCTTTGCGGAGGATCTACTGCTTTTCTCCAAAGCTCATAGCAAGTCTATAAAGCTACTCATGAAAACTTTGGAGGATTTAGGAATTATCGGGGCTAGATATTAACCTAAGCAAGAGCCAGTTTGTCCTAGCTGAAGAAGCTAATAGTATGGAGCACACACTTTTCCAACTA
>JANIIA010000192.1:2676361-2699381 GCA_027478495.1 Erythroxylum alaternifolium
GTTCTTTACAGTACGTGGAGGCATGGGATATCACTTTCAACCTTATACAGGAGAAGCATGCTCTGGCCTGGACTCAGTCTTTTGGTAATATCTTGGTTAACTCTTAAGTCTCCTTCATTTCTATTCTTCAGGTTATACAAATTGAAATTAATGAATATTCTTTTGGAATTTCACCAGATTTACAAAGGCATATAGTTGCATACAACCAACTCCACGTCTTTTGTGATATAGAACCATATTTCATTAATTCTCATTTATATATCTACTTGAAAATTAACATTCCACGCATCATATAGAGCAGCAAAGTGAGTGACTTGTAAATTCATCTCCTGCAGATTTGCCTCAGTTACTCAAGTAATTAATGATGCAAAAATTTGAGCTTGGATGGATAATTACTATTTATTTTCTAGCTTTTTGTGTCTGTTATTCTGGTCTGGGAGGAGGCTACCCATCTCACCGAGTAAACTCTTCTTTCAGGTTGTTGGAGACCAAAAGGGAGCAGTTTTTGGTGGCTTGGTTGAGGCACCCCTAAGACCTACCAACAAGAGAAAATATCAGGTGGTGATAAAATTCACATTAACCTTCAGTGAATTTACTAAGCACGTAAACCATTATGCTGACATTTAGTTTGAACAGGGAACAAATAGTACATTTGTTTTCACTGACGTACCTGGCAATCCCATTATTTTCCGTCCCACAGGTATTTTCTTTTTTCCCTTTCTACGAACATCCTCGGGTTAAATGCTTTCCCTTTGAAACAAGTAACTTAGGAACGTGGTATGCAATAACATTCTGAACCTGGAGAGAGTTGAATCTAAGACCCATTTTAAGAAAAAATTCATATCACCTTTACTGCAATGACATTTTGAACAAATCACAATTTCTGACCAACAATATATATTGAACTTCTTATAACGAGACATCTTGACCTACAATACATAGTCAACTTCTCGTCTATACACCTATAAATCTCAATCAGAAGAATGTATGACTGGTACCTGGAAGTGCACTAGTCCATCCATCAGAAGGCTTTCTATGCTCTGAATTCCCATGAATAACATGCTGCTATTTGAATCTTAAGAATGGTCAAATTTTGTACTTTTTAGTCGTACTGAATTAAATCAGTGGGCAACAGTTGAAGAATTGACCAGCAGGTTATTTGAGCGGTTGCTGGATAGTGAGAAACTAGTTGGAAACCTTTTCAGTGCAATCAATCTGCGAGTTCTCTTATTACAATACTGAAACAGGTGCTAATCGATATTTTACTCTGTGCTCTACTGATTACCTGGCAATTGGTGGGGGTCGTCACTTTGCTCTCTACCTGGATGGTGACCTGTGAGGCCCTGATTCTCTTCTCTGCTACTTTTGCTATTTTTCAGAAATACTTTATGATGGGAGTTTTATGTCAATTCTGAAATATGACAAAGTGGACATCTGTGGTCTTACTACATTCATGTTTTTCTTAAACAAAAGATTAAATGGATCAAGTTCGGTCTCGGAAACTTACGGAAACTCTTGTCTTGCGCATTCTGAAGATTTTGAAGTTAAAGAGGTTGAGGTATGCATTTGTCTTCACAACACATGACACAATTTCTTTCTGGTCCATTACTTTCGGGGGTGTTTAGGCACATACTGAGCCATTTCCCAAGTTCATGTAGCAGGAATGTCTTCAGTTATTCTTCATTTCTTTCTTGGAATTACAGTTGTGGGGTTTTGTATATGGTTCAAAGTACGAGGAAATGCTAGCTTTAAGCAGAACGGAAGCGCCTGGAATTTGCAGGTGGTAGTCAGTCAACCAACAATGAGGCAGACATATCCATGGGATCAACAACGCTGTATATTTGATCGACGAAGTTCGATATAATCGGATTAAGCTGACTGCTGAGTGAGTTGCAATGCAGCTCGATGTAGATATTCTGTGTACAGTAAAAAAGTTAATCTTCTACCTTCAGCCTACGTTCACAAGTACAAGAGACATGCTTGTATAAGTCTGGTTGTTGGTTCTTTTTGGAATCGCAGTTCAACAGAGAGTTTTCCACTGTTTGTATCAGATGTTCTGGATGGATATAATCTCTTTGTGATATTAAATGTGTAATAATCTTCATTAATTTGAAGCACTAAATTCAAATGAAGTTTTAATGGAGTTATTCTACGAGAATTCGAATCAGCCATTTCAAATTCAGCAATGATAATGGAATGAATATGATCACAATCCGTTCCATTTCTTCACCATACCCAAGACGTTAAGAATAAGAAGCGAGTTATAAGCATTCAACACAGATCCAATGCAATATGTAAATTTCAGAAAAATCTTTGATAAGACAAGGATGTGAGGAGTAATAGATTCAGAACACCCGTGGCACTCGATCTATTCAAGTGATGGTTTTTCGTCGCATCGAACACACTTAGTTACATGATCATCCTCAAGACAACCAACTACCTTTTCAAGGGATTGTTTCCTCGTCTCTCTGCTAAATCATGTCGTTCAACTTGTGACTACCTTAATGGTCACCTCAACTCCATCTTCTGCCTACGCCATCCCAGTTTCGATGTTGTCCTTAAGTCTCATGCTCTTGTCATTACAAGTGGGAATGCAAACAATGTTTTCATATCTTCCAAGCTCATATCTTTCTATGCCTCCTTTCAGAGACTCCATTCTTGCAAAAAAGTTTTTTATTCAGTTAATGAAAAAGACACCTTTCTTTGGAACTCCCTCATTCAATCTCACTTCTCTTGTGGAAATTACGCTGAAGCTTATGACTTTTATGTTCGCATGCGGTTGTCTAACATCCTGCCTAGTCAGTTTACGTTCCCCATGGTTGTGGCTACTTGTGCTGAGCTGTTGTGGGTGAATCAGGGGAAGTGTGTTCATGGGTTGGTTGCAAAATCCGGACTTTTTGAGGGAAATTGTGCCGTTGGGTCATCTTTGGTGTACATGTACGGTAAATTTGGGTTCACATGGGAGGCGGGTGTTTTGTTTGATGAAATGACTGTGAGAGATGTTGTCTCATGGACTACGCTTGTCATCGGGTATGCGCAGAACGGGGAGAGTGAGTTGGGTTTGGAGTGTATTAGTGATATGCATAGGACTGGTGGTATTGGTGAGAGAATGAACTTTAGGACAATGGAAGGAGGGCTTCAAGCTTGCGCTGATTTGGGTGCCTTGGTTGTAGGCAGGTGTTTGCATGCTTTTGTGGTGAAAACTGGACTTGGGTGTTCTTTGGTTGTTCAATCTTCTCTTCTGGCAATTTACTCTAAGTGTGGGGATTTAAGTGAGGCGTGTAATTCCTTTAGTGAATTGGTTGATAAGGATCTTATTTCATGGACATCGATCATCAATATCCATGCAAGATATGGTCTTGTGGAGGATTGCATAAGTTTGTTTTGGGATATGCAGGTTGATGGTTTGTTTCCAGATAGTATAATTCTAAGTTGCATCCTATCAGGTTTTGGCAACTCCTTGAATGTGAGGGAAGGAAAGGCTTTTCATGGGCTGATTATAAGGAAAAATTATGTGATAGATCATATAGTTAACATTGCATTACTGTCCATGTATTGCAAATTTGGACTTTTGATTCCTTCAGAGAATCTTTTTGATAGGGAACATGACTGGAGTAAAGAATCGTGTACCATTATGGTTTGTGGTTATGCTAAACTAGGAATGGGAGGAAGGTGCATAGAATTGTTCAGAGAGATGCAAAATGAAGGAATTGAAACTGATTCCAACTGCCTGGTCTCTGTAATTTCTTCTTGTTCCCAGTTAGGGGCAAATCGTTTATGCAGATCGATTCATGGTTATGTAATTAGGGCTTCGATGTATCAAAATGTTTCCATTGCCAATGCACTTATAGACATGTATGGAAAGAACAGTAATTTGACTGTTGCGAAGAGAATATTCTATAGAACAAACAAAGATGTTGTCACATGGAACACATTGATTTCATCATATGTGTGCTGTGGGGTTGCTGGTCAGGCTATTGCTCTTTTCGAGCATATGATTTTACAAAAATTCAAGCCGAACCAAGCCACATTAGTAACAGTGCTTTCAGCTTGTTCTAACGTTGCATCCTTAGATAAAGGAGAAATGGTTCACCGCTACATTGAAAAAGAAGGGTTCGAGCTAAATGTATCTCTTGTTTCTGCGTTGGTTAATATGTATGCAAAATGTGGGCAGCTAGACAAGTCTAGACAGTTGTTCAACTCAATGGAAGAAAGAGACGCAATTTCTTGGAATGTAATGATCTCAGGTTATGGAATGCACGGACATGCAAAATCTGCGATTGAAATATTTCAACAAATGGAACAATCAAAGGTTAAACCAAACGCGATCACTTTTCTCTTGCTTATTTCAGCTTGTGCACATGCAGGACTTGTTGAAGAAGGGAAGAATCTGTTCAATAGAATGCATCTTTATTCTGTTGAACCCAATCTAAAGATCTATACTTGTCTGGTAGATCTTCTTGGAAGATCAGGGAAATTGCTGGAAGCTGAAGAAGTGGTTCTGTCAATGCCATTTCCTCCAGATGGCAATGTCTGGGGAGCTTTGTTGAGTGCTTGTAAAATTCACAATCAAATTGAGACAGGCTTACGGATAGCAAGGCGTGCTATTGAATCTGACCCAGATAATGATGGTTATCATATAATGTTAGCCAACATGCTTAGTTATAGTGGTAAGTGGGAGCAAGCACAAAGAGCGAGAGAGATGATGAAGGCTAGGGGTGTAGAAAAAACAGCTGGTTGGAGTGCGGTTTAGTTCCAAGATCATCTCTTGGCGAACATATTTCTCATCTTGAATGTACTAATGCATGCCAGAAATTTAATATGGACTGGTTGTACACAAGGGATTCAGTAGTAGAAACTGAATTCACTGCAGGCTTTCAGCTTGGACATGCTGTTACAATTCAGCTATCTATAGGTACATGTTCTTATTGGATCGTTTTCATAAGTTTGACAGATTTTATTGTCAGGAACTGTGCTTAAATACTGGTTCTTTTACAACATTTATAGGTTTAATGCATATCAGAGTCATGAGAAGGGTGATTCTCATGAGAAAGTTGCTGAAGAGAATGATGGTAATGATAATGGATTTGAGACAGTGCGTGAACGTATGTAGTCTCCTGTTTCATTGGTAGGTCTTCTGCTCGCATCTCAACCTTACATTTGTACTTTCAGTGAAAACTCGATTTGCTCTTTATAATTCACCATGACTCTTGTTCAATGGGGGGCTTGGTTTTACTCTACAGGGATGTAGGAAAGTTGATTCTTAACTATAGCGCCTAAATATTGCTTTTTCGGAACATACAGGACCTTCTTCCTCTTCCTTATCGTTAGTTCATGGCTGTCCTTTATTGACTCTCTCTCTTTCTCTCTTCTTCACAGTGCATGGAGACGTGGGATATCAATTCGTAGGTTATAGAGAAGAGGATGCTCTAGCCTTAACTCAGTCTTCTGGTAATCTTTGGATTAACATTTGCATTTTGTTGCTTTATTCTGTCCTCCGAATGATATTATGCAAATTGAGAAGAAAGTTAATTTTCTTATGGAGCTTGAAGCATTGGCCAGAAGTATGAAATTCATGGGTAATTGTGCACAACCATTACCCGTTCTGTAGGAACAGCACTGATCTTTTATTCCCTTATGAATGACATAAACCTAACATTTTATGCATCATTTAGACTACGAATGTGTTTCTTCAAATAGATTCTTAGTTTGAAGATGCATCCTAATTACTCAAGATATTAATCACGAAGACTTTCCGCATATTCATCAGTGTAATTTAATATGATCATCTCTGTTCTTCATGTGAAAGATTTGTAATGTTATCTTGTTATGCTATACTTCAATGCCTGTTAGTAAGTTGGTATTGAATTATTCTGCTTTTCCTTTATGAATTTTACAGGACCTTGCAGTTTCTGAGTACCCAAATTAGAGATAATGTCTGGAACTTGAGCTTTAGATGTATTATTGCTATTTATCAGCTTTCTGGTTTCATCAGGCTACCAGCCTGGGATGAGAGCTCCACCCGTTTAACCGATTTCTTTAATGTTTTCGGGGGGACCGCAGCTTTTGGAAACTCGGTTGAGTCAATCTTAGCAAACCAGCAATAGAAAATATCAGGTTTTAATGAAATTCGTACTAAACTTCAAATTCATAAACAAAGCAGATTCTGTGGCATATCATATAGTAAATTAGTTTTTACTGGGCATATCTTCATCTTACTTCTTTTATGCAATCCTATCAAGAAAAAAGACGGAACTAAGAGAAAGTTGATTGCGATGCCAGTGGAATTAACAAAGATTGATCTCACATGCTTATACTATTGGCTGAACTAGTGTTACAATTAGAAAAAAGTAGACCGTGTTAGTTGATATCGGAAGTACAATTAAACAAAAGTAGACTGTGCTAGTTGATATCGGGAGAAAAACACGGTAACGGTACTGAAGAGGGTAGGAGTGATGCTTCCTCTAGATCTTGTGTTGTGATATCCAGGCCATACAGACAACCTTCATAGTTGGAAGGATTGATACCTAATGTCAGCTTCATGTTTGCATAAACTAGACTAGTAAGTAAACTATCGGATCCAGCATTATGTGCTGCACCAAGTCTTGCAATCCCAAGGCTCTCTCCGAGCTTCTGAAGCCCCAATTCACCCTTCTGGAGCCCTCTGCAAAATCTTGCCATGCACTTCACATCAACCACCGAACCGAATACAAGACGAACAAGTGTAGCAAATTCCTGAACAGACTCTGGCAAAAGGGTCACCGCTTGTAGAACATGTGCTAGATCATACAAGCCATGGAATGTAACCCATTGAGCGTTCCTGTGTTTCCAGACGATGTGAGAGAAAGAAAGTGAGAATCTCTCCATCACTATGCCTTCCTTTTTCAGTCTACAGAAGTCAATCCCACATAGCTTCAGGAAGTGGATAGAATCAGGAGAGTGTTTGTCCTCCTCAACATCAAACTGGAAGTTGAACTCCCATGTCAAGAAAACGACGCCCAACTCGTCCGACAAGGTGATCCCCAGTTGAATCAGTTTCGAGTTTTCAACATTGAACTTCAAGTGCTTGTAACGAACATCGTCAGTCTCGTTCCTTCTTGTCTTCAAGATACAACCTGGGAACTCTGTGTCGACCGATATGACGTGAAACCTGTACAATGCGGCATCGAGCATCACAAGCTCTTCTTCAAAATTCCCGTTCCATACTTCTCTGATCACAGTAGAATCCATGGTTGGTCTGAGACTAATCGAACAAAGTAAAAACAAAAACAAACTTTCTTCTTCAATTACTTCAAGACTCGTACAACTTTGTATTTATAAGTTAACCAATTTGGTTTCATTGACGGCTGTCTGAAATCCGCTTCTTACTAGGATATAAGACTTAATAGGATTTGGTTTAGTGGTAGTTTTTTCCGTTACGAACTCGAATATTCAAAGGTAGCGTGAATAATAGATTTAGGGTTTTTGCAGGACTTATAGTCTATCTGATATTTTATAATTTATGGTTTAAATAATTTTTCAAATCCTTAAAAAAGCTTTTTAATTTTTAATTTTTCAAATTTTTTTGTGAAAATAATAACAAAAAATATACAATATAAATGTCATGTATAAGTTAATTAAATACTATTATAATAAAAATTTATTATAATTATCTTAAATTGTTAGTTTCAATAAGATTAAATTAATTTAGATCCAAGGTAAAAATTAATTAAGTCGACTTGTCAATAATATTTGAATTGCCATGCATTGATTATGACATAGATTTTTTAATATAATTATAATAGAGTTTTATAAAAAATTAAAAAAATAAAAATTATTCTACAAATTACTTAAAAAATCTTATACCTTTTATTTTTAAATAATTATTTGATAAATCAAACGAATAAAATATATTATAAATAGTATGTTTATCACATGCTTTTTCTTTAACAACTCAACGGAAATCTCGTTGAAGCACAGAGTCTAAAAAGGTTTCATAATACGCAATCTCATCCTAATTAGTAAAGAGACATATAACAGATATTTTTTTAACCTTTTTATAAGATCAAAAAAATGTAAAAAACTACTTGTTGATAATCACAATACTAACTTATTATAACCTTGAAGTTACACAATATTCTGCATAAGAAACCTACTAACAAAGGATGATGAAGTCACAAGGATTGGAAAATGTTACTCTTAAGAACTTCTAGCTAGTAACACCAGAAAATAATACAAAGAAGAAAGACAGAAACAAGCTTCTAAACGCAGGTATGGACAAACAGCTTTTCAACACCTTCCTATCGGGAGAAACTTGACCATAAGCATTTTGCACAGGATCTGTCAAACAATCAGAGGGCTGGTTTAATTTACCAAAATGGGGGAAAGGGCAAGGAATCACATTGTTAAGGAGAAAATTTTATGAAGGGTCTAGTGACAATAAAATCAGTTACCTCTTCAAACCAGCAGGTTGCATCGCAGTGGTGCTAAGTAATCCCGCTGGTAAAAACTAAACTAAACAGTTATTGCAGCTTTCTCTACAAATCCATTGTCATACTTATTGAGTGGAACCATTTATCAGACTGGTAGATTTGGAGTCGTCCGGTTCCTGATATGCTGCTTCATGAACACCTAGAGCAGCACGGCCAGATGGGTCAGGATTCTTTGACCATGCTGCATCCCATTCCACTGCCTTCGCAGTACTGCATGCCACACTTGGACCTCCAGGAACGGTTGACCTTGCAGCGTTCTGTTTCGAAATGGGAGATCTATCAACTATATCTCAAGGTGAACGAAGGATGGAAATGATGCATATAGAAACTTTGCAATAGCGTAACAATAAAAAAAGGCTCATCATCAAATATCCGAGAAGCTGCGGATGAATAAAAGGTTACTAAAGAACAGACCTTTTGAAAGAATTTCTCAAATATTGTCCTGTAGTAATATGCCTCTTTTGTGGTAGGAGTATTTTCTGGGTAAAGAAACTTTGCATTCATCAACATTGAATCTGTAACCTGCCCAATTCAAAACTAAGATATATCACAGGCAACTAAGGCAGAATTAATGACTTGATACATAAAATAGAAAGGCCATATGGAATAGTTCATGTTCCCTGTATCGCAAACAAATACTTGTTTGAATGTGAATGAGATGAAAAATTCAAAGATTCCAAACAAAACATTCTAAAGATCATCGTTACACACCTGTTTGTCTGCGTGGTCCTTCAGACCATCAATCCAACTGTATCCAACTCCATCACTGAATTGTTCCTTCTGCCTGTACAATATGTGCTAAGACAAGATAAAAGAGAATCAGCACTTTCCCATGAAAATCATGCCAGAGAAGAAAGAATCAAGATAGAAATAGCTTTGTGTCATTACATCTAGAGAAGCAGAAATTTTGGTACCTTTGGAAGATATGGGTTCTCCTCATCATCAAAGGCGTTGCGCAACACCCATTTCTCAATCCTTCCAAGGTCAGGCCTGATCTGCAAGGACAAAAGTAAGCGATAATCACTGTACAATGATAGACCTACAAATATATGTGCTCTTCAGAATTTTTCATTAGTCATCATCATGAACAGACAACAGAGCATTATTTGTAACTTCCTGATGTAATGAAGCAAACAATTTTAGATGACATAAACTGAATATCATCCATGGAAAATTACTTAACCAGTGAATTGGAGAATGAAAACATGCCAAATTTGCAGAGGTCAATCCTTTATAATTCATAAGCCAAGGGTTGTTTTTACTGCTCTATAAGATTAGTTCTAAGGCATGGATTGACAGATAGATAGCCTTTTATGTTGGAAAAAGACAAATTCAGAGTGACCCAGAAAAGGTTTTTCTTGCTCGTGGATAATAAGCTTGGAGAATAGTGTATACCATTTTCCACTCAGGATCTATGCTCATTGCAATGTTGATGAATTCTTTATCCAAAAAGGGGACACGAGCCTCAACACCCCATGCTGAAGTGGATTTGTTGGCCCTCAAGCAGTCATACAGATGGAGAGCTTTAATCTGTTTTATCAGAAAACAAAGTTGCGCAAATAAGAGCTTTGGATATAGCAAAACAGCCTGGATCACCAGGGCATTGTCAAACCCAAAAAAAAAAAGCAAAAATCATACCTTTCGACAGGTCTCTTCATGAAACTCCTTTTTGTTGGGTGCCTTGTGAAAATACAAGTAACCTCCAAAAATTTCATCTGAGCCTTCCCCAGAAATAACCATTTTCACTCCTAAAGATTTGATTTTTCGTGACATAAGAAACATAGGGGTGCTAGCTCTAATAGTGGTCACATCATAAGTTTCAATATGGTAAATGACTTCCTCAATGGCATCTAACCCCTCCTGATACAGCAATAAAACACATTAGCGTATGAGTAAGCATGAAGACATGCATCTCAGATATTGAGCCTTACAAGTGCACTAGGTTGATTTTTTTTTTTAATTCTCTTCCATTTAAAACTAGCCATTACCTGAACGGTAAAGTGAAACTCATGGTGACGAGTTTGGAGATAATCTGCTACCTCTCGTGCAAATCTTAGGTCTGGCGAACCCTGATTTGTAGAAAAGTATAACCCATGAATGAGCCAAAAAAAGAATTCAGACAGGCACTTATAAACAGACGATAAAGGAAATGAAAATGAAATACCACTGAATCACAAGGACATTCAGGATCCTGTGACTTTTTGGATTACTGTGTCAATTCTAAAAATTATTGTTGGAAATACCATTAAAAATAATATCAACTAAAGCTAGTATATTGATTCGCTATTGGAAGAGCACATAGAAACAAATGCTGTAATGTAGAAGGAGGCACTTATAGGCCCTTCTTGGATGACATCAGTTCTTAGAGAACAACCTTTGTCAACACAGTTTAGCATGCTCAACAAACTATTTACAAAATCATCTCTAGGCACAAAAAAAGAACTAGAAAGCATAAAAAACCATTCATCTCATCAATGGAGAAAGAAATTCCTATTTTATTTGCACCTCAGAGTGGAAGCCTTAAGTCAGGCACTAATGTTTTGTAAATGGCCTCATGATAAGGTTAATCAACAGAAGCAAAGGCTACAAATTATGAGGTATGGGATGCATATCTTCAGAGCTAAAACATAAGTACATCCATCAGTACCCTCCATATAAAGAAATTACAAAAATCAGTGACGTCCCTAACAGTCTCTAAGTCCTTTCACATGTCAACTTTGGTAAAATAACGCAGCATATTTAGCCCAAATCTGTCCGGCTAATAATGGGAAATGCAGGCAGTTAAGTCTCTTCTAGTATAATGACAATACCTTCAAGCCAATGCAGAAGGTATGCAATTTTGAACCCCATTGACGAGCAGCTTCCAACTCATTCAAGCGGCGAGAAGCCACAGCAGCAACAAGTGATGAATCTAGTCCTCCAGAAAGGAGCACGCCAAATGGTACATCTGTCATAAGTCTTTTGATCACAGCCTGAGATAGAAGCAGCATAAGGAACAATTGAACAAAGTTAGAACATGTAGAGCTGCATATAACTTGACCACTATAACTAATTAAACTGCAAAAAGATAAATATACTTTACACCCACACGAACTATACATAAAAACACAGATGCCTTGACTATAAAAGTCCCTCCCACTGTGCAGTTCTGCTCAAAACTTCACAATGTAAAAGAAGGAATTAATACAAACAAGCCATACTTTGTAACAGAACAGAAATTAAAAGGTCAACTTTTGAATAGAATAATAACCCAGACAATCAATTACCCATAGCATTGTACTGAAAATTTGTTTTCTAGAACACATTTGAACAAAGTGGAGTTCAATAACACCTATGCATCTATACACTTTCCAATTAGAATCCACAGTGAGCTACAAATACATGAAATACCAGCGGTAAAGACTTAAAACTAGATGATCACTTCAACAACCATATAAGCAGGGTAAAAGACATGCCTTTTCAAAAGCTTCCCGTAGAACTAGAGGATCATATGGAGTTGAAGGTATTTGCTCTGAATACCATGACGGGTTATACCACCTTCTAAGCTCACCTACAAGAAGAAAAAACAAATACAGGAGGCAACAAAGAGATAAGTATTCAAATTTGTGAGACGGCTGCTGAAGAAGAATAAAAGGACACCAGTTATTTCCTAGTCATCCAAAATATCACTGTTTTTGTTAGACTTACCCCCAACTAAAATTGTCCACTCGGTAACTTCTCTAATAAGGATGGTGAAATGAGCAATTGTTTAAGAACATGGACATTTATTGGAGCAGCACTAGATATAATAGTTTCTGAGTGAACTAATGACTTCAATCTGTGATGTCTTTAAAAGAATGAATCTAAAATATTAGAGACAAAGTAAACTCAGCCGTGGACGAAACAAGAAAGACTGTTATTGACACCTAATATGGCTATCAAATAGCAAGTGTAATTAAAAAATTTAAAACAGCACTAGGAATGGGGAAAATACATGATCTGATAATCAGTTGCTATAAATTAAATACAAATCCAACATTCACAAACTAACAACTGCCTACCTCGCTTGCTTGAATATAAATGACCAGGAGGGAAGGAGATAAATCGTTCACAATCATCACTCAAAGCTTTCATTTCTGAAGCAAACCATATCGATCCTGAAAAGTTAATTGTGTGTCATTTGATTAGGACTACCATTCTAATAATCAAAGGAAATTAAGTGACAGGTGAAAACTACGAGATTCATATAGTTTCATGCCATAAACCATGTGTTTACCAAATTAAGAAACTAGTGAAGATAGATACTGTTAACTATATTAATAGACGGAACCATCAAGCAACATCAAAGTTTATAGTTGCAAGATAAACTCAAAGCCCACTTTTGGCACATGGAGGACAGAAGGGGCAGCAACAAGTGTAACAAATATTATGCCATGATTTAGCTGCAGCATATCCAATAAGCTACAATACATTGATCTCCCTTCTTAGATTTTGCATCTTTTGGCAGAATACTTCTTACAGCTGGTATTTCAGCATTCCCATATCACTTAGCAAATTTGCAAAGAGACTATAAAGAAGGCAACTGCTCCACTTATAGAAACTTCTCACACATTAAAGATTCAGGTTCTTTACTCATAATTCAAAAAATAACTCTTGCAATCCATCCTAAGAGTATCAAGAAAAGAAACTTGCAAGTAAATGTGCCATATAAGGTATCATACCATCAAGTCCCCAGCCCATGTAAAGTGGGGTAATGCCGATAGCATCACGGGCTGCAATGAAACTTTTGTCACGGGTATCAAGAAGGACAAAGGAGAACATGCCATCCAACATGTCCACAAAGTTTTCTCCATATTCTTCATACTGACAACACAAGTGGGGAAGTCGTGTAAAAATCATAAAGATGAAAACTTTCTACATCCAAGCTGTGTTAAATCAAGATTGGGAATCCAAAACTTACAAGATGGGCAATCACTTCACAGTCACTTCCAGTTCGGAACTCATGAGACTTGAGCTTCTTCCTCAATTCCTTGTGGTTATATATTTCCCCATTAACCTGAAAATGAAAACCCCGACATCAAAACACAAGCCTTCAGTCCAAAACACAAACCTTAATCATCCTAAACAGTTAGTTACCGTGACAACAACAGTCTTCTCTTCATTGTAGAGAGGTTGATCCCCGGAGGCAGGGTCCATGATAGCCAAACGTTGATGAGCAAGATAACAGTCTTCATGACAATGCAACCCACTCCAGTCAGGCCCTCTATGCCTCAACCTACACTTAATCACAAACAATTAACACAAACCTCCATAAACAACCAAAACAAACGGAGGAATGAAACAGAGATTCAAGAAGCAACCTGCGAGACAATTCAATGACACGAGACCGTTTGGCCTGAGAGTTGTCTATGCAACCAAACACTGCGAGAATCCCACACATGTCTGAACCCGCTCGAACCTGACCGGCGGCTGGCTACTCCGTGTCTCTCTGTCTTAGTGTGTAAGAGAAAGACACGGTTGGAGGCTGCTGAATAGGATGAAAATGCAATGGGTGTGTGTGCTTGCGTTTGCGTATTATGCATATATGGTAAGCTTTTTCAATCACAGCCGTTGATTCATTCTGACCAAAAAGATTCCACAGCCTTTAAGTTATTTGATTGTTAATTTATATTCTGAATCCAACATTAGGGTTTTTGTAAGGGATCACATCAGTCAGATTCATGATGTGATTTCGAAAGATTCAACTACATGCCCACACTTGACAATATGTCTTTTACATTCCCATTTAGTATCTTAATTTTCTTCCCCAATCCAAATTTCAACGTAGCTTTTTCCATTTTTATTTAGAATAAAATAATATTTAGATTGACGAAGGAAATAAACTTTTTACAAAATGGTTTCTTATAACTTGCTAGGGCTGGTAAAAAATTAGTTTCAAATCAAACTGATTTTGGACAATTCGAATAAAAGAAAAAATTTTATGACTCTAAACTAATTTGAAATCAAATTTTTTTTACCAAGCTAACTTGGAACCGAATCATATTGGAAAACACTTAATACGGTTCAGAATCGGTTTGTCCAATTTTAACTATTAATAAAGGGCCATTAAATTGCACCATCTTCATCCCATCTCTTTTTCTTTGTAAAATCAAAAAAAATATAGAAAAGAAAGCGAAATTATGGTTGTCTAATTGAAGTTCAAACCAAACAAATGGTAAGTTTACAACTAAATTCTAAAAAACAAAAATATAACTACTAAATACAAAGACTGTAACAAAATTATAGCAAGAAGTCACAAAGATACAAACAGTACACCAAATCTAAAAATGTTAATCGAATCGGACAATTTTAATCGATTTTAAATGTTCGCTGTTGATCAATTTTTAAAATTCAAACATTTTATCTTATTAGGTCAACCTGAATTTAGATTTGATTTTAATTCGAACAAAAATCGGTCAATTCAGTTTAAATTCAATCCAAAAAATTCTAACTCGTATATAATTTTTTCTGAATCAGACATGATCGGATCATCAGTGCCGACGAAATTTTGCGAGACCTATAACTTATAATCATATCTTCAATTCTGGAGATATATCCTAAAAACTTCTTTGAGAATGGGACAAGAAGCATCCATCATAATTGGTATTTTCGTTAACAACAATGACAATATCTGAATATATATACTTAATAAATACATAATTTATAATAATAATAATAATAATAATAATAAACATAAAACATAAAACATAAAACATAAAAGATGGTAACAATAATAATAATAATAATGATAATAATAATAATAATAATAATAATAATAATAATAATAAATACACATAAAAGATGGTGACAAAATAAATAAATATGTACAAATAGAAATATAAAATCAATAGTATAATAAATATATAACAAGGAAATGAATAAAAATAAAAAATAAAATAAGTAAATGAAAAAATAAAAAGTAATTAAACTGTAAGAAAATGTTTAGATAAAATTATTAAGAGTGAATTACTACTTATTAAAAGTTTAAACTAAATACAAAACATAAGACCCGAAATAAGTTATTTAAAAGACTCTTGAGAAAAAGATTTTATTTCTTTATGCGGGATCCTTTATCTATATCCTAGTAAGTAACAATTTTCTATTAAAAGTCAAGTACTTGGTAGATTCCAACAGCGTCGAATCATTATCGATTGCTTCTTCCAATTATTCTTATGTCTTCTTTTCTTCTTTTTACAACCCCTAAATACAATCTTTTCGCTTCTTCTTACTAGAGTGTTAGGATGTCTCCTTTTCAATATATCCGAACTACCAGTCTTAATATTATTCACCTTTAATTTGTCTCTTATCATTATATTCATAAACTTATTTCTTCTATTAAGGTTACATATTTAATGAAGCATCATCGTCTCCGCCACTATCAACTTATGATTGTGCATCTATTTGGTAGGTTAATACTCTACTTCGTAGAACACGGTCAGGTTAATTACTAAACAATAAAATTTACTTTTGAATTCGAGTAGTTTCTTTTTGTTACATAAAATTATCGATGCACTTATCTTGTTATAACATCGGTGAAATTTATAAATATTATTTTTTAAACTTATATGTCATAAATTACTTAACGATACATTAATTTAAAAAATATAATAAGTTACTTAATAAATGTAATTGACGATTTTGATATAAAAAATGAGAAATAATTCTTCAATAACAATTTGAACTTTTAATTAATATTTTGTGTTGATTTAAAATTAACTGATAAAATTTAAATTGATTATAATATGAAACCTTAAAATTTTAAAATTTAAAATTTAAAACTATTTTTTAAAATTAAATTTAAACTTTTCTTCAAATTTGAGTTCTAATCACATAACTTTAAATCAAAATAAATCAAAATTGAAACTGAATTTTATATTATATTTGATCTTTTGTTAATATTACTCACCATAATTCCTTTAACTTGTTAAGGCAAACTCTACACAAAATGTTTAAATTTGAGAAAATTAATTCGAACATTTTAAATATTTTTGTCAAAAGCCGTTTTAATATAATTATTGAAAATAATTTTGCTTTAAATCTTAAATATTTAAATACTTACACTAACAGTGTGTAATTTTTTATTTTGATTCCGAGTCGGAGTTTGAACTCGTCCGCAGAATCCCCTGACCCGGTTCGGCCCGGCCGTTGCCGTTACAACAGTATTGGCATAACCACCGAACTAACCAAGACGCACACTTTTACTTGCACCACTAGGAACCAGAGAGCGTGTAAATGGCGGGCAGATTAGGAAGAAGGGTGGTGCACTTCGCAAACTTTCCGTTAAAGCTCCTCTCAGGCTCGCACCCACAACCTTCACGAACATCAAAGAAATCGCCTTGAAAACAGTTCCATTTGCCTCCAAGATCGAAATCAAGCGAGTCCTCCAGTCACTCCACGGCTTCGACGTTGACAAGGTCCGTACACTCAATATGGAGGGCAGGAAGAGGAAGCGTGGCGGTCTGCTCATCGCCAAGCCCGACTATAAGAAGGCGTACGTGACTCTCGGTACACCTCTTTCCGTTTCTCCTCATATCTTCCCTCTCAAGGCCTTAGCTGGTGAGAAGGAGAGGATGAATAAGCAGAAAAAATCTAGGTTTGTTGAAGAAGACGGTGGCGATGGGAAGAGGAGGCTTTGGCTTGACGAAGTTAAGGAGGAGAGGGCTGGCAAGCCAGACGCGGCGGCTGAGAAGACTAAGTGTCCTTGGAGTAGCACGAGGACTGGTTGGTAATTATGGAGTTAGGGTTTTTGTTTTGATTCATGAGAAACGAGTTAGTATCATGTTGTGAGATTAGGGTTTTGAATGGCTTTTACCATTTTCTTTTAGCATCCTTTAATGTCATTTAATCAATTCCGTGCCCTCTTATAATGTTAAAGAAGTAGACTTTTGTTGCTAAGTTCTGCAAATGGACAAGCAGTGTCCTTGCTTGGGGAACTTCATTTACCTTGTTTAGGTTGTTTCGCTAATCATCTGCTTGTTATGAAGAATTAACACTTCCATTTCTGTGATTCTGCAATTGCTAATATTGTACATACACCATTAGGAAACTTGTACGCCTCTAATATGTATGTACATACACCATTAGGAAACTTGTATGCCTCTAATATGTAAGTTTGCGGCAGACTATAAGCATAATACCTCCAACAGTATGAAAGACGTGCAGGTGGATAGATGCTTGGATGCTATGTGTCTTAACTGATGAGCAAAAAGCTCAGCAGAAACTTTTCTGGAAGCATTAAGAAAGCCATGCAGTAGTAGAATCTAGAGGATTGGCTTATTATTCAAGTCTTCCATCGGCTGGATTTAGCATATGTCAGTCTGATGCTTAGAACGATTATGATAAGGATAACCTTCTCCCAGAGCTTCTATTGCAGTCTAGTGGAATGGATTGTCTCTGTTCTGCTTCAGTTTCTTCTATATCTCCTTTTTTATGGATAAGAGATGATCTCCTGATCTTTTTCCAATTGACACTCCATCCTGATATGCTCTTATTCTTGTTGTTTACCTTGTCATATTCATGTCGCAACTCGGAGTAGTCTCTCTGCAACTCTGCCATCTTCGCCTTTACAGTCTCTAGTTCTTCCTTAAGGACCATTATTTCTAGTTCTTCCTTAAGGACCGTTACTTCTGTTTTTGTCGCTGATTGATTTGATTCTTGTTCTGAGCTGTTTCCACTTGCTATTTGCTCTTTCCCTTGCATGGATGTTCTCATTTTCACTTGCTCTGCAAACAAAACCTGCATATCTGCCTTCGACTAAATAATATGAAGCATATAAGCAGATTATGTGCCAAATTTTTCATGAAGATTTTCATCTGCAAGATATCTGCACAAATCACATGGGCTGGTATGCCTACATTATGGAGATGAGGTTTGCCGTTTACATAAACATTCAAGAATCTTATACGCTGTAGGTTCCTGGCAATTTGTAATCAGTGGCAAGTGGAATTTTTTCCGTAAGCTTTTCAGTAGTCTCTAAGACATTTCAAAATAGGTATATTCTTTAAATTCTGTTTAGAGTATATTCATGGATCTTGACAAGCATTTGTTATTTTAAACTTCCGAGAAATTTTACCTGAATCACAGTTCTTACAGGCAGCCTTTCATTTTTCGCTGCATGTATGCATGCATCCAGGGATAATCTCTCACAGTTCATAATTTTGCACAGCCTTTTCTGTTCATGCTCAGGGAGTAATGGATGAGTCTGAACCAATTTTAGGGATTTTAGACTTCATTATCCTGCATAATAGAAGTTTATACATTAATGAAGGCAAACCTGGAGGTATGTGTCAATAGCTCTGTACAGACCATCATCACACATTCGAGCATTTTCTGGCAAAGATTCTGCCAAAACTTGAAATTTGGTAACAGAAAGATTTGGGTCTCTTGCAATCTCAGCTAGGTAATTATCCAATAGCTTGGCGACAAATGACTTCCCTGATATTGGTTGCATTTGTTGTTGCTCTTGTTGATGCATCAGGTAGTATTCTATAATTCTTTGTACCACATCAATGTTATGCGTTGTGCATTTTTCAGCTGGTCTGTACCACATGTCATTGACAATTAGTAATTATTTAAAGATAAGAGCTAAATATGTATGCTACCTGTCCATGCTATAGTGTTCTGTCATAGATCAAGCAAGGAGAGGGTGGAACACTCACTTTGTTGTTTTCACTTGATCCTCGCTTTTGTAATTAGGAAGTAAGAGATCATTAACGTTGGCACTTTCCAAAGTTATCCCTGCTCTTTTCTCAAGCTCTGAAATCAAAGCTGGAGATGCACGATAAACCATGGCCATCTTTAACATCTTCAGTAGGAACTTACATGGGACAGAATCATGTTGAGGAGGAAGTATGCTTACTAGGCTTTCAATAATGTTCTTTTTCTCCTTTCTATGTCCAATACCCCCATCTGCCTTCCTCCCACTCAAAATACTGAAATGTAACTCAGTTTTTCCGTACCCATAACCTCTTAGTCCTTCCAATTCCAGATCCAAACCTGGCAACCATCTCACAGCATAATGCATTATACTTTTGCCTACAATCTCTGGTTTCACACCCTTTGCCCTAATTGCAGTTATTATCCTTATGTAGTGATCAATGTGAAGTGTGGCCACATCTTCATACCACCACCCTTCTTCATTAACTGCATCTCCAGTTGAAGCGTTCTGTCTAGAAGCCTTCCATGCAATTAAATCACAGCATCTTCTAACAATTTGTAGATTTTCAGCCCATGGTGATAAATTTTCGCAAGATTTAAGAACTTTGATAGTATCTTTCCAGGAAGATAGAATTATGAATGAAAGATATGCTTCTGTCTTCGAGATAAGATTTCCATCTTCAAATTCTTCACTCATCTCTAAGAATTCAGAGGCACATCGTAGTGGCGCTATGTTGGTGTGGTTTAAATCCAAAGGAAGGCCGTAGCAGAATTTTAGAATGATTTCAAATGTTTCTGATCCACCTGGGAAGTTTTCGAATTTGAGTTCATAGCCAAAATTTGAAATTGAAGGCCGAAGTTCCAGACGCCCTATATAGCCGCATTTGGATACCAAGGGATACTGTTAGAGCAAAGATGAATGAGTTAGTATATATATAGGGTTTACCTAGAGAAACTTAATCTATACACTGATTTGTGGTTCAAAACTGTTGAAATAAAGAAGACGATTTTATCAACCTAAATCAGTTTCCTTAGGTTTGATATGCTGTAGAATAGGATATTCAAGTTGCCTTATTTAGAACTGCTGGCTATGATGTCTTGCCTATGTTTTGTCGCATGTAACATAATATGCACTGTTGTTTTCAAAGATAAATGGAATAATTTATTTCCATCTTGAGATGAGGAAAGTAGTTTGATGACAAGGTTTCCGCATGGCTGAATATGCTAAACTTTGTAGTTTTCCCTTTTCATATTATTTTCCTTAACATGTATGAATCTAGGTTTCCTGGAAGGCTAAAACTTCCCAATTTGGTTCTAGGCTTTCATATGATACAGAGTTGTGAAATTGTAAGCTTGTGTGCTATACTTTTCTGGGAAGAAACATATGTTCTCATCATTCTTTGCTTTTCTGGGAAGAAACATACTTTCTCATCATTCTTTGTATAATCTTGTTTTTTGTGGTGAATATGTATCTCTTCCTCAACGGAGAAGAGATTATGGACAGGCGTGCTGGGACATTAGAAATAGAAGAGGGATTTTGTGAAGCAGAATGGGCTATAATCTTTAAAATGTTCCATCTTCATGTACCTATAGACATATACTATTTGTTTTTATTTTGTATCTGGGAAACATTATACCTGTATGATTTCCATTGTAGCAAAAGGAAAAATGCACCTTATCTGCTCAAATATCATTGTTTTAGATGCAGCGAAGTGATATCTTCTTCGACTGATTGCACCAGTTATCTAGTGAGCAAATTCAGTTCTCTATCAATCTATGTCATGCAAACACGAAAGAGAAGGGCAGATTGTGCCTTGTGAAGCTATGTCTTTCCTTCTACAAGTGAATTACCTTGTGGACTGTAAAAGTGACGTCTTGAACTTGAATAGATAGATCTGTTGGGACCTGGGAACGGACGGACCTGCATGATTCCATCAGGGGAGGGGGGGCATGAGTAAGAGAGAGCTGCTGCATAAGGTAATACAGGTTCAGGTATTTATCTTACTCCAGGAATAAATACTTGCTGCATCTGGCAACTAACAAACTACTACCGATGCAATAGTATTACTGGTTTACTTGCTAAAAATATGATTGATCTAAGCAGCAGTACCATGATTGTCCTTTCTTCTCAAAGCTATCAGCTAAAGCCATGGCGTCGGTGGAAACAATGATGCTTCTTTCATGAACTCTGTCCATTCCATCAGAATCACTTCCCGGGCTTTCCAATCGACCTGCAAAAAGGTTTTTCATGGCGGCTGAACTTGAGCTATGCAGATGTTACCGATGGTAGGATTTGGTTGGCATAATAACATGATAAAGAGATTATTGGATAGGGGGGTTTGGTTTCAATAAATACAAACAATGGAGTTTGTGGTTAGAATAAGGTTACTGTTAAGTAAGCTGGTGAGCTGCACATATCGTTCCTGTCATTGTAACAAATCTGAAGAGAAGGAGAGTGCTCAGAAGAGAAATTGGGATAGAGATACACATCACACAGGTTCTGAGAGTCAGAGGTGAGAATGTTTTGGTTCTGAATAGTCAATTTTGAACCACGTATTTGTTGCCTGGCCCAACATTAGTATTGTACTTGTGTGGCTCCAACCTTAAAGCTGCTTTTTGCTAGCCTGAACTCTGCTTTCTTCTTTGGAATTATTGATGAAAGGGTTACATTGCTATCAAATCAATTCCTCTCATCTTTTATAAGCTCCTTTCTCTATCTCCATGTGCATGTTTTTAAAATCACACACACACACACATATAATGGTCCAAAAATTAGAGCTGAAAAATTAGGTTGGGCCTCCACTTGAACTCAATATGTATTTATATTTAATAATGTTTTTAAAATAGGATCAAAATTTTAAAGTTTAAAAGATTTATCTAGTATGAGACTGTTATAAAATTGGTTAAAAATTAAATAAAATTAAAAATTTTGAAATATAATTGTAAAATATTGTCCTATTCATTTAATAATTTAAAGTTTAATTAAAAAAGAAATTGATAAATAAAAATTAATTGATTTATTTTAGTTTATAAGAATTTATTAATTTGCAAAAATTAATTGAGTAATTAATAAATTGATTTTTTTAATAACAAGATTTATTAAAGTAAATCGAATTAAAATATTAAAAATTAAACAAAAATGTTAGCTAATTCAAAATTTTTATGATTGAATTGATTAATTTTTTTAATAATTGAAATTTAATCAAATTCGAGATTGAATATTTAAATTTGATTTCATAATTTTTTAATTGATTATAAGCACATTATTCTTGTGTCAATTTTAAGTCATCTGAATTCATTCTCGAATGTGTGGCTTTTGTCGTATTGATGTCAAACCAAATAAAAAATTACTACCAAAGAGCCAATTGTTTTGTTGGAAAGGTTGCTTCTCTTGGAGGTGGATGTTGACTTTAATTGCTATACAACTTTTGTTTGTTTTGAACCTCGTGTGATGACTTTTTCTTCAATAATTTTGATAGTTGACTGACATGTTTTAACACATGAGGGAAAAAATCTCTAATGTAATTTAAGATTCTTAAAAACTATTGGACTTGTTTAACAATAAAATTCGTATATGGGAAGTTTAATAATTTTGCAGCTATATGTGAGTCAGACTGGTAGAATCCATCGTGAAATTTTATACTAAAGAAGTCAAAATGAGTTGAACCAATTTGACTCTTGTAGATTGAGAGCATACTGTCATATTTCTTGGTAAGATCCAAAAAGTGTCGCAATAAACTTGATGCTCTTGTTGGATTTGAGAGTAAAGCAAGATATCATTAATATAAATTAAGGAACTTGTTGGGTCCCGTCGGGAATTCGCCCGTGGGCTACCCGAAAGTTTACCGGCCCACACCAAAGGAACTGTCCGCTTT
>JANIIA010000192.1:2729347-2744077 GCA_027478495.1 Erythroxylum alaternifolium
TATGTCACTATACATTATACACTCCTAAACATGGCAATTTACCAATATACCCTTCCTATTGGTGAGGGGATGTTACACGTTCCAACTATATTTTCCAGCTTACCACTTCCAACATTTCATATATAATAGTTCTAACTTCCAAGAAAAGTTTTGGGGTCCAACATTGATGGATAGGAAAGGGTCATCTCCCTTTTAATTAACTTGTCATTTTATACACAATATTTCACAAGGTTAATCCCAAGTTGTCTTGGAACCTTGTGAAATATTGTGTATCACTGTTGGTGTACATTAGATATTGTGACGTCTTCTCTTAAAGGTTGGTGTTAGTAGAAGGGAGGACCTGAATGCTAATCTTTGAGGAATTTAATTGTTGCTTCATATGCTTCATGGGTTACATGTTTAACATTTTTGGGACAAAACTATGAATACTTTATGTTGCTTCATCAATGAAAGGGAAAACTGGATTGAATAGGAATAGGCCCTCGTAGGGGTTAAAATGACGATTGTTATTCAGAAGTTTTATTCGTAATGATCTTTGTGAATTGGATATAAACATATCTTGTAGTAAGTCAATTGCTACATTTGACTAGTGCTAGTGAAAGTAGATGAAAGCGCTGCTTTGATGTTTGTTCTATAAATGTTGATGATAGATATTGAGCTATGTGCATAATGAACCAAATGCTGTGATAATTCATCCTTTATATACCATTTTTGACTTCTTTAATTGTGGTTAAAAATCAAAAATTACAGATTGCTCGCATGCTTACTGTTAAGCGGGAAAGAGAAATTGAGGAGGGGATAAATAAGAGGTTGTCAAGAAAGCTCGACAGGCAATGGAAGAAAAATATAGTTGTCAGACCACCTCCATCTTTGAAAAAGTTGCAAGAGGAAGAAGCTGCTGCTGCTGCAGAAGCTGAAAAATCTGCGTGAGACTCGTCCAAATGTCTCTCCTTGACACTGAAAAATGTACCTTTTTTATGATAAAGCAGTAGTAACTCCTTAAACTATTGTCATTTTTCTTCTCTTTCTGTATAATGTTCTGCTGTTCGTGGTTCTATTATTCTTTTTCTCCTTTTCCTAACGTAACCTCTCTATGATGGGAAGTCCCTATGGCATTTGGTAGTGTTATTAAAGTCATTGTTTTGAAGGCTCCAGCTTTTCAACTTTGTTGCCAATACTATATTACTGCCAATTGAATCGTTTTTCTACAACATATAACCTAGTCTAAGACTTTCTGCAACATATGACCTTCCAAAAGTCAATCCATGGATTCCTTTATTACATTTTTCAACTTTCCATCTTTAGAATAGTTGTCTCCAGGAAGATTTTTTTTTATGGGAGACCATTACAGTGTTTGCAAGAACAGCTCAAATGGAAGGATTATGCATCATCCTGACAAATTTGGGAAAGAGTACCATTACAGGTATAAACTCAGTCTCATGATGCAAAAGAGAAACACTTTATAAAGGAACCATGTGCTTGTGTCGTGGAAAAGCATGCCAAGCTAGTAGTCAGCTTACTCTAGACACAGATCATATCCTGTTTTCTAATAACCCTTTCCTACTAACTCCCATTATGTCCAAAGATTCTTTTTCATGCATGGAGCTTTTGACTATGAGCATGTGGCTCTTCTGCTTTTCAACCTTTCCATTTGATTCTTTCTTTTTCATGATAAAACCTGTCGAGCCCTGTCGACAAATCTTTCTTACTGATCTCTTCTGCGAAATGAGTTGCTGTTGGAAATGTGGTGTGGAAACTGTGTCTTTAGGGCTCTTCTGTTCATTGATGGCTTGGGAATATCAAAGTACGTGACAAGCTTAAATGTCACAACTCCTGATAATGAAGGTATGTTTCTGAAATTCACTTGTTTTAAACATATCTACATTCGGTTTCTTAACTAGTTACTTATCGGAATGTCACATCGGATCAAATTGTAGTTTGTCACTAGATATTTACTTTTTCTGATATATGTAACGGGAGGGAGATAGGTTGTTATATATTCAGGAAATGTAGTACTGATGCTCACTGAAGTTTAATTACCTCAACCATCAATTTGATCTGGTAAAGTATAACATAGACTTATCATCAATCTTAAACTATGTTTAAGAAACTTGGATAGCACCTCTATGTGCTAAACAGGGATGAGAATTTAGTTGAATCCAACCCAGTTGGAAGTCAATAAACTAAGATCAAATTGAATTTCAATTTTAAGATTTTTAAAAAATTTTCAGGTTCGGACTCGGGCCAGCTTGACTCGTTACCACCCATAGTCCTAAACCTTTTTAATGAATCAACCCAATATTAGTAGTCTCCTCAGAATATAAGAACAAAGTTTGTTTGATCAAAATCAAAATCCGGTGGTTTACTTTAAAAAAAACTTAAATTATTGGATTATAGTTTATATTCGATCTAAGATAAAATCTAATGGTATAGCTTGATAAGGCCAAGAGTCTTACAATGAAACCATCACAAAATGTAATGCTTTCTCCAATTTTTACCTTCACCACGGGTTCGGGAGCACGAAGTAGCTTCTCTTGTAGTAGAGGTTGAGTTCAGGGTGAGGTCCTACTTGGAAGTAACCCTATAGCTAACACGTGATTCTTCACCCTACACTACGCACCTCTGTTTTATTTAGAAGATGCTATATGTTGTTTAAGAAGAGATATCATGGATTCTCTCATAGGCCATAGACTTTGGTGGGTCTAGATCAAAACACTCGAATTTTCAACTCATTCGATCTGCATGTATAATTAAAAATTTGAAGCTTCTTTCTAAGGTTGAGTTCGAATATTCTTACCCTAATTTTGACTCGAACTTAGTCTAAACATGTTCGAATAAATCTATTAAAAATAAAGATTTCTGAATTGTTTTAATTTTAAAAATCATAATTATAACATTAGAAAAAAATGATACAAGACAATCAGCCTAATTTGATTAACAATGTTGAATTAAACTCAGTTTGATTATGTTCAAATTCAAAATTGACAAATTAAACTCGATTTGATTATGTTTGAACTCGAATTATAACTAAGTTGGAAAAATTCAACCTAAACATAATCAAATCAAGTTTAATTTGACAATTATATATATATTGACATATTACTAATGGAGTCTTAGGTTGAAGTTTTCTAGCTTAATTATCATTCGAGTTTGAACATAATCAAATCGAGTTTAATTTGACAAATTTGAATTGAAACAAAACCTAGTTTAATTCAACACATTTGAATCAATAATACATATATATATTTGTGTGTGATATGATGTGCTGTCTCTGCATTTGCTTACTACATGAAATATAATAATTGACCAATCATATGTATATGTGTATGTGTATCAACTATCAGTTTCACTATCTTTCACTATCCTTAGCTGTTAACTATGATGTCATTGCCTATTGAAGTTAAGCCACCAAATGACATGGTAGTTGATGCCTAAAACAAATTATATAGCACAACTCAGTGACTTGATTTGAACATTTATTGTATATATACTTAAAATTAAGAAGGATGTGATCTTTGAAGTTGGTCATTACGGTTGAGAAAACTTGACCACTCTTATATTAATGTAAACAATGTGTAATTAAAAATATTTTGGCAATGCACTAATTATTACTTTAATTAACTTAATTTAAGAATTTTTAAGTTTTTCATTAATAAAATAGAATCACAATTTACATTAGATCAAGTCCAAACGATTCGATTTCGAGTTCAATAAAATCATATTCGATAATAATGTCCTTAACACTTGGGATGTTACATAATTAGTCGACTACTGGAACTTTGGTAAACACATGTAATTGTCATTGAAATAGTAAAGATATGATGAAATTAGCATAGATCTTCCATACCCCACTTGTATTCTTCAATATGTTCTTGTCTTTTTCTATTAGGGTTGTTAGGCCACGAATAATTGAAAAGGGTGAAAGTTGGTGATTGACAATATACATGTATATGGTCATAAACACAGCTCACGTGTAATGAACGTAATGGACGTAATGGAACTATCTAAAGTTCATGTTATACATGAACTATCTAAAGTTCATGTTATTCATCGAACTCTTTCTACTCCAAAGACGGTATTAATTTCTTTAATTAAGTTCTCATTCAACTACATAGATACTTAGAGGGACTATCACTGTCATTCGTTAGAGAAATAACCTGACTAGTCTTCAACCAATCTTGGCTTATTTTAATCAAACACGACCATAATACATTTAGTTCGATTTCATTTTACTAACATTGATATACTTTGATTGTTAGAGCATAAAATCTAGATAGGATATTGTAGCAAATTGAACAATATTTATATTATAATCCACTTTAAGTTCCAAGTGATTAAAGTTTTAAGGATAAAATGTATAGACTTTTCCTTTAATTTTTTAGAAAATTTTCAAAAAAACCCTCTTAAAGTTTATTATTTTAGAAAAATCATTTATTTTAAAATTCGATTAAAAATACCGATAAATCATACATAATATGAATATAAGATATTTGAACTCGACGTAAATTAATAATTTAAAATAATGATTATAAATTATTAATTTTGGTTGGATTAATTGGTTTCCTTCCATTTTAAAAGCTGGGCTGAATCATCATGTAAGTAGTATTTGATCAAGTGTATTTTGTAGTTATTTTTAACTAAATTCCAAGAAAAATGTTTTTGTGAAAAACTAAAAATTAAAGAAAATTTTGGATATTTTTAAATTTTAAAAAAATTCAAAATTTTCTTATATATTTTTTTACTTATATTTTTATATTATTCTTATTTATTATTAAAATTACATATAATCCGGATATATATAATTATACTCACGTAGTGTAATATTTTCAAGATTTTGTGCCAAAAAAACCAGAAAATTAAATTTATTAAGAACAAGTTTCTATTACAATCATCTCGACACGATCAGTTTATCAGCTCTTTTCGATTTTTAAAACGAAACAGTGGTCCTTAATCCCTGATCATTAATTGTTTGGTTCTTCCTTCCTGAAATGATCATTGCAACAGATCGACATTGACAAGACCTGATATCGACAATGTTAGTTTCTCTTCCTCGAAGAGATCGAAAACATTTTAACAAATAACTAGGGTTTCTTTCTGCATGGAAATGGAACGACAAGAAACTCAATACGTGGCATGGAAGAAGCACAGAAAGTCCGAGTTTAGATGTATCGGGTGGAAACTTAACAGAACAAGCAAATTAGTTGTTTAGCTGAAACTACAACCATCTTATTTTTCTAATCTACAGAGATTGTATGCTTTCTTTGTGAGTGACATCACTTAGCTTTCTAAATCCTTTAATTTAATGACCTTCATGAGGAGGATGGTCCATCCGACAAGGAACCCTAGTTGAAGAAGCAATATGATCACTTTATTAATCTTTTCATGTGAAGAAATCGTTTAACTGGCTTTCGTGAACAAGTGGTTTAGTATGTTTGCTTTACTCTTGTTCATGAGCGAAGGACATAGATCTTTTAGTACGTTTTCTTTTTTTTTTTAATCAATCTAACTCTTCGATATAAATCAAATTAATTAAATCTTACTCAAACTATTAATTTATTATTAAATTGTCAATTTAAATTGAATTTAACTAAATTGAGTTAAGTTAAGAGCTGAATTAATTTATCATGTTATTAATGTTTGATTAGTTGATGTTCGATATTTCATTTGATTAGTTCATGTTCGATATTACATTTACATACGTATCTTCGTTATTTTTAATCAAAGTTTGTCTTATATATACACATATGCTTTATGTTCCTTTCCCTTTTAACCTATTGCCAGCGACAGCTGACTTTGGTTTCTCTTACTGGCAAAACTTGTGGAGAAAGGAAAATGAGGTAAGTGAAGAAGAAAATGAAGATCAAGGACAAAAACCTATGAATGTAACCAATTCTCGTCCTTGTTTGCCTTGACCCTTTGTGGCCATTGATGTGAACCTTTGACAAGTGTTTTTAAGGTAATTAGAAAAACCTTAGCTTATGAGGTAAGTAAATGATGACCGTACCGATCGACTTTGTCCTGTGAGCTGGACCTATTGAACTTTATATCAAAGTTTATAATTACGGGTAATCTAGATATTGTAAATGATTAGGGTAATTACAAATGACCATGGATACAATAACAACAACATACGATTATAATTATAATAAATTACAATAACAGTCTAAATTACGGATCAAAATTCAAAATAATCTTATATATATACAAAATGAGAAAATCCTTTTTTCTCTTTTTATACTTAACTTGCTTAGCTATCATGTAGAGCCCATTTGGAGTCAAGTTTCTGATAACATGCAAAGAAATCAAATACCAAGGAAATGCTTGTACTCCTAAGCCTGATTTCTTTAAGAACATTCTGTTGATTTTTGTGGCCTTTTCTTTGTTTTCTTGCTGAGGAACAGAAGAAAGCATTTGTATTCGTTTCGATGTGATTCATATTTCTATTAACAAAATTGTATTCGTTTCAAAAGTAGTAAACGCGTATAATTATCTGAGTTTTGGAATTGAGCCTTGTAAGTATGACTTTTGTTCCTGTCAACTGTATTAACACCATAGCTAGTTTCAAGATTTAATTCATTGTTCTTCACTGCTGCAGAAAATTTTCTGCAGATGACATATCTGATCTGATACAACAGGGAAAAAAGGGCACCAAGAAGTGGCCGCCGTTAACACATCTTTTGGGGGTTAAAGAAGAAGAAGAAGAAGAACAAGGGTCTTGTATATCTCGAAAAGGTGATCGAATTTCTGTGTTTGCTGCACCAACCTCTCCTCTAACCAGCTCCCTTGCTGGTCAAAGAGGTCACATCCTTCCATGATTTTTATTGGAATTAAATGTGATACATTATAGTTATAATTAACAATAGTAATATCACTTGCAATCCCTTATAATTATATAAAACTATGCACTTGATATAAATAGTAACTTAGATGTGAATAAGTGAACTAACACACGCATGCTAATAGTATAGATTTTTTCCCAATTGAATGGAGATTGGATAATGGCATAAAACATAAAATATAAAATGTTGATTGCATATGATTATATGATTTTGTATTTTTACAATTAGGTATTAGCATTAATCACATAGAAGCAAAAGTGGGGAATAGGGGAGCGAAACGTGGCCTCTTGGCGGTGTGGTTGGTTAGAATGCAATATCGTCATGCACACACGAGGGAACTCACTCTTGTAAAATATTCAACACCATACACAACCTAACTATATATTATAAGGCCTAAATATATTCGGACTTTCAAAAAAATTAGAGCAAAAAATGGGATTTTCCTGTAATTTAATTGATTTTAGAAACAATTTATAAGCTTTAAAATTATTAAGAAACATTTTGTAGACTAACCAAATATTACTAATATATATATATATGATCGAACCTAATTTTTAAACCCAATTCAAATAATAATTTATTGTATTTTTTAATTATTAGTTTCAGACTATGTTTGATTAGTTCGAGTCTAATTTAAGGATTGAGTTATATTGTTATATATTAGTAGCATTTGAATGATTTATGAGAATTATTCATATTGAATATTTTTGTCCTTTTTAACGTAAATCTAACAGAAAAGAAATTTTTCTAAAAAATTAAAAATTACAAAGATTTTTCAATAATTTTAAAGATTAAAAATTTTAAAAATTATTAAACTACGTAAAAATTTCATGGCTTATACCTAAAAAATTATAAATTTTGAAAATATTAGCTAGAAATTTTCATAAACTTATAAAGAAATCACCTTTTTTTGGGTAAAAATTTGTAACAATCACTTCTGTAGGATATAACAAATTTTAATATTACTGACAATTACCAAAATTGCAATACTCGGAGTCAATTGCTTACTGAACAGGTGAATTCATGAAATATCAATTATGGAAGTATGATCTCATTGATTATGAGAGATATAGAATATGCTTCTAAGAGTGCATCCAGTAGAGTATGAAACCATATTATAAGCAAACGTGAATTGATCAGAGAATAAAAATATCTAGTTAGTGTATGACTATGACCTGCTACTCTTATAAATCTGTGTTTCAGGAAGTGTTTGGTTCGAGTTTAGATAAACCAGCTATATCTAACCTAACATAAGCAAAAACATATATAGTTAAATTACATTCTCTTCGTCACAAAACTTTCTGAGTCTTACTCGTGAGCTATGCTGAATAGACAGTGGCAAGTACGTATATAGGTTAGTCTTTGTTAAAGATATTTTCTTTTTTTAATTACGGAGAGTTCAATAAATGGGTATGAGTCAAAACTGCCATATATATCTTCCTGAAGATAATCTTTTCAACAAGATACGCAAAATAATACATACGATGTGCATGCATGATTATATGAAATACTACCTTATAAATTATGTTTGTGGCATAACACGAGACAAAGATGGTGGACATTGAAGTTTATATCAGAGTCGTTCTTGACGTTTTATAAGCCCCGAACAACCCGACCCTGAGTAAAGTAAAAAAAAGAGTTTTTATTTTGTTTCTTTTTATTTTATATGATGATTAAAAATGAACTCTCGTAAAAAATAAAAGAAATAAAATAGGGGCCTTTTGTTGTTGTTTATGAAGATTAAGACTCTTATAAAAAAACTAAATGAAGTAAAATATGGCATTTTTGTTGCCTCATTTATTCTTCATAAGGCTCAATTCTGGGCAGGTGCTCTGCCTACCCTTACTCAGAGTTGACCTGGTTCATACTATAGATGTTATGTCCTAAGAGCCATGATTAATCGCAATTTGAGACCTATATATGTGATGATGTAGAAATTTTAAAAACAATCTCCCCACTAATTAGGAGTAATGTTGCGTACTGTTTGACGTCTTCAGAACTCACATATCAGAGAGATTTTTACTTAATTATTATTATTGTTGTATTATAATTTAGAAACTAGATTTACTTTGTGTGAGTATTTTCTATTTATTTCAATCTCTTAATGCGAGTTGAATTTTTTTTGGATGATATAATAATCCACTAATATTAATTATAATTTAAACAAATTATTAAATAAATTAATCACTTAGAACAAAACAATATTTTGATCCAACTTTTATATTATTGATATAAAAATAAATTTAAGATTTAAGAAACTTTTTAGAGAATATAATCTAACCAAGATTGAATAATTTCCTGCCCCACCCATCATGGTTGCTATCATAAGTGGCGTCAATGCTCCCTTAAACTTTTGCATTATTTCATACAATATATATATATATATATATATAGATTCAACCAAGTTAACCAGTTTAATCGTAAAAACCTTAAACTACGTAATTTTTGGACTTGAGTTTTAAATTTTCAGTTCAATTTATTTTAAATATTTTTATTAAAATCGATTAGTTTATTAATTAATCGGTTAGTTTTTATACATTAATATTTCTTATAAACAAAATAAATCAATTAATTTTTATTTAACAATTTTTTTTAATTAAACTTCAAATTTTTCGATATATAAAAACAATCTCGTTAAATTATATTTTAAAATTTTAAAATTTATTTAATTTTTAGCCCACTTTACGACAGTCTAATACTAATTGAAACTTTTAAACCTTAAATTTTTTGTCTTACCAGTTTAACTTCCGATACAATTTATATATATATATATAATACGTAAGATGAAAATTATTGGGAAGCCATGCACAGAGTGACGAAACGAGCAGCTTGTTGCGTGCATGGAATGAGTTCCTATGACCAGCAGTGACGTGCCACCTGTTCTTTGATGCCAACATCTTCTGTTTATATTTATTACTCACGTATTGTTATTTTTGTTCCTTCTTCCTCTTTTCCCTTGACCACCATTAATGTGTTGATTAATCAGTAATTAATTAAAAACCCACTTCCTAATCTCTTTGAATTATTAAATTAGCAAACCTTGGCCGTCTTCTAATTGTCACTCAACTTCCACCCATTTTTCACTTTAATTGCACGATTAGGCTAATTGAAGATTGCTCGTATATTATAATAAAATATTTTTTAAATTAAAAAATAAAGTTTATTTGACGAAAATTAAAGCTTGCAGTATTAAGTATATATTTTAAATAAAAATGGACTACTAAATTAGACTTTTAGAATTAATAAATAATTGTAATTAAAAATGGCTTGTGGGGGCTAAGTTGGCACTACGGAAATAATAACTTCATTGACATTAAATTAGTCCTAAGAAAATGGAAATCACTTTCCAAGGAGGATGAATTTGACATTTCAAGAAGAAAAAGGGCACACCCTATTTTGCTACCAGATGGGAAGCTGCCAAGAACAAGATTGTATATAAATATTAAGCCTCCAGTTACTGGTTGGATTGGCAGGAGGCAGACACATATCTCTTAGTTTGAAGGAGGAGACAAGCAAGTAATCAAATTATAGCCACAAAAATGGGAAGGTCTCCGTGTTGTGATGAGAGTGGACTTAAGAAAGGTCCTTGGACTCCCGAAGAAGATCAAAAGCTTGTCAAATACATACAGAAACATGGTCATGGAAGCTGGAGAGCCCTCCCTAAACTTGCTGGTACTGTGTCTATTCAACTTAAGATGACTTTTATGTGATTTTGACTATGTTTCTGTGTCTGATGAACTAGCATAACTTGTTTTGCAGGTCTTAACAGATGTGGGAAGAGTTGCAGACTGCGATGGACAAACTATTTAAGGCCAGATATCAAGAGAGGAAAGTTTTCTGCAGAAGAAGAGCAGACGATTCTTAATCTTCATGCTGTTCTTGGCAACAAGTAATTGACTGGATTCTGATAGTAATCTATGATTCGACATGGGTCTTCATCATATGCTCATAGTTTTGCTTTTCTTTTCTCAATACCAGATGGTCGGCGATTGCAAGCCAGCTACCTGGTAGGACAGACAACGAAATTAAGAACTTTTGGAATACCCATCTCAAGAAAAAGCTGATACAGATGGGTTTTGATCCTATGACTCATCGTCCTCGAACTGATATCTTCTCTAGCTTGCCTCATCTTATAGCTCTGGCTAACCTAAAGGAGCTTATGGACAGTCACTCTGTGGAAGAACATGCTGCGAGACTCCAAGCAGAAGCTGCACAGATGGCTAGGCTTCAATACTTACAGTACCTTCTCCAGCCTCAAACTCCATCTTCCACAGCAACAACCTCAAACAACATCAACGCTAACAGTTTCAGTGACATGGACACCTATTACCTATTGAATTCTCTTGCTTCTGTCAAGCACAGCCCAGTTACAACCTCAACCCAAATGGATTTAACAACCAACTCTCTTCAGGGTCTTGGAGCCATGGATGTTCCTTTCTCTCATTTGCCTGACTTGCAAGTCCCTTGCAGCTATCAAACACAATTGAACAAGCACCAACTGGCTCAAGCTCCTGATTTTACAGTGTTCAGTCATGGAGAGACCTCGCCTAACTCTCCATATCTTCCTCCGTCTTCAATCCCATCTCCTCCATCAGGCGCTCCTGTCATTACACAGCCTTCTCCGATCAACTTCAGCGGCGATTCTTCCACTCTTTCAAGCTACGGTGGAGATGCTCCTTCCCTTTGGCCTGATCACCTTCTCCTTGAACACCCTTTATTTCAAGAAACATCCTAGGTTCGGAGTTGCACCAGGACTTACTTCTTTGTGAAATATTCTAGACTCTAGAGTCTATAGATTATATACTGTTCATGCCGTCTGTAACCTTCGGTTCACATTAACCCTTTGCGCTTATCATTCTAGTACATAGCTTTCATGTCCAGGAGTAGGTATATTACACGTTTTCAAATCTGTGTCATTGGCGATCTATCTGCAACTCTTTTTTCAAGGGTTCATCACCAACTAAATATTTGTGATTAAGGACTCATTCGGATGACGAAGTTCCTTTTCCTGTTTCAATCACAACATGACATTCCTGAAATGATCTTGCACGATAGATCAATATCCAGTGAATCTCAGCCCAGGCGGCTTTCGAGAAACAGAAGCATAACCGCATGCATATTATAATCTTTTGTAGAAGAACTTTTTTCCTTGTGTTTGGACTCTGGAAACGTGTTGACATTGTAAATATGTTATGGTTGAAACATATACACTATGAAGCTTGCTTGATTTCCAAGAAATTGCATAAATATTTCCAAGGTTTAGTCCTGAAAAGTCTTCAAAAGCTATTTAACCTGATAGCAGATAACACCTGTCCTCAGTTTGAATTTTGAACTCGTCGTTTATGTTATTATCAGAAGTTCTTTTCTAAGTAAGAAAACATAGCGAACCCAGAAAAGAAAAGACGATTACTGATAGGATCAGAGGTGATTATATTGAGAAGTCTTGGTGTTCACACATGAAAAGGAGTTTAAAGTTTCTTTTTTTGATCTGTCATTATAATCATTCATGTTGTTTATTCATTATTGGATTATAAGTATTTTCCGGGTAAGTAAGATGATCAAGTGATTGACCAAAACCGTTTGATCTGAACTAGCCAACCACTCCAGAGGAGGTGGCTCCAAGCTCCATGTCTATCGCTATCTTGATCATCTTAAAATTGGTTTTTATTGTACTGGAAGATACTGCATATGATTATGTCTTCATAATTTTTTGTTTATCTACAAGACGCAGAGAAAGGGAGAGTTGACTAAAGCATCAATGTCCAAAAAGTGACGTTGAAAGGTCCTTCAAATGATAAGAGGGACCCCAAGTAGTTAGAAACACAAAAAGTTGGGAATTAAATGACTAGCAAGCAATCATAATAGAGACACAACTAATCTAATCTTCCTTCTTTTAATTATTTTTCTAAGATATTGATGGGTATTGCCATATTTTTTCTTGTTTATCAAAATGCCCGCATTTATTATTTTTAAATACGTATTTAATAATCCAACGTATTATATTATTTATAATGCGATAATATATTAATTTTATTAGAATTATTTGTATACATTACTACAATAATAACAACTTAGTAAAAATTCTATTAATGCTCAAAATTTGGAGAGATTCAACATTATGCAACTTTATCCTTAACTAGTAGAGATGTATTGATATAAAATGTGAATGTTAAATTTTAAAATGTTAATAACTCAAAATTTTTTTTGAAGATATAGTAGAATACACTAATGCTATATATATTTTAGGAGACATTATGTACATTATAATTAAACAATTAGTGTGTTATATTCATAATTTCTTAATGTTATGATGAATATAGTTTTTAATGTAAAAAAATAGTGAACTTTGCTACCATTTATTTGAATTGAAGATTTTATAAGGGTAAATATTATCAAGTGAAGATCAAATGAATTAGTAAATGAAGCCCTGAAAAAGAATTGTAAGGGATTATAAGTCATTTCTTCATTTTTAAATTATGTCATTATTAGAATTTGACTCTATTAAATATATAGATTTAAGACTTTGTAAGTGATTTTTTAAAAAAAATTAACAAGGAATTAGGAAATTTTTATTACAAAAAAATGGATTAAATAGATATTTTTCAAAAAGGTTACGTTGTGGGTTATAGAACCTTGCACAAAAGGTGGCTTTTGAGTAACAGCCAACATTTTTTATTATTATTTTGACCAAACATGAAAGATTACTTCTTATTTGAGCAAATTGCACTTCTCAAAGCAGCGGATAACAATTTCTTAAACAGAAAAAAGAGAGTTGACGCTTGACTTTTATCGTTTCTCATTGACTTTCATTATGAGCATTCAGTTTATAGAGACATTCATGCACCAAAAAGTGAGTTCAGATAATCCGTGACGTCTAACTCTGGTTATTGTCTAAAACGACGTTATTTTAGCCATTAGACATAAGTTTAGAGACTATTCAACTCTGTCTAATGGTTAAAACAACGTTATTTTGGACATTGGATATAGTTGGATACTGTAAAATTAGACAAAGAATCCCATTTACCAAAATTTGAAAAAAGAATAATTAAAACTCAATTTAAAGAATATAACATAACCAAAAAAGGGACTAATAGAACAATAAAAATCAAAATAAATGTTCAATTTTCCAATTCAAGTACTCATTTTATGACAAATTTCAATCACTTATCTCTATTTTTGTGTTTTTGGTAAATTTAGTGTTTCTAATAATTGATATTAAATGTAAGTAATCTCTTGTAAATTATGCATTATGTGATAGTTATTTGATGAACCAATAACTAAAAATCAAGTGGTAGAATCGAATTTGATTCGTTCCTCTTGATGCTTTCCTTTAAGAATATACTCAAAATGGTCTCATTCTCATTCTAATCAACAGTCCAATTCGACGGTGGTATATATGTCTAGAGATGGCAACCAAATGGGGTTGAGTTTAGCCTAAGGTCTTCCACTAGGGTTAGGTTTGGGACAGATTTGGCTTTTGACTTCTCCGTAATTATATTACGTTCACTCATGTCCATTTCTACTGAACGTAAATGAAAGACCTTCTAAAAGTCTTACCTTCCAAAGCTTAAGACTTTTAGAAGATCAAATGCATGTACGGCCTAAATCTTCTCTTTATTTTTTAATCATCTCTATGCTAGATATGTTCCTTTTGCTAGTCTTGCCTTTTTCCTCTAGTCCTTCAACTCATCACTGCCGTTCATTAAATCTCAACAGACTCACATCTCTATGCCAGATATGATCGTGCGGTTAATTTTTGTTTGGACCAACTAATGAAGAGCATGTGAGCATTTCCTACTTCCCTACTTTTTCTTTGCTTTCCCTTTTGTTAAGCATCCTCCACGTGTTCATTCCGTAGGATTCATCACGTGTTCTACGATTAGGAATTTAT
>JANIIA010000192.1:2767329-2778688 GCA_027478495.1 Erythroxylum alaternifolium
CATAACTATTAACTAAAGAATGAATATAATAATTTTAATCCTTATAATTAAAAGTGACAATATATCTGTCGAATCAACCAAAACTCGATGAAACCTATTTTAATTTATTGATTTTAAATTTATTTGATCTAATTTTTTATTATTGGTTACATTTGGGGAAAAAATCAAGTCTGAAATTGATCAAATCCAATTATTCAAATTTAAATCTTTGAATTCGAATACTCAAATTCTGAGTCTAAACTTTTTTATCGTCAGTGTATAATCACCTGAGATGTGATGATAAGAAAGCACAAAAAGTTCACTTAAATATAAACTTTTTTTTCAGTAGATAAGGGGGGCCGAAGCCTAAATAAAATTAAGTATTACATAGACAGAATATGGCAGCCTCAACCAGATGTCCTAATAGGAGTATCTTTAAGTCTACCAAAGGTTCCTAATAGGTCATGGGTGAAAAGAGGGCCTCATCTCAATGCATTAAATAGAAATTACGAAATACAAAGACAAGGTATGATGACCCTAATGGCGTCCCCAAACAAATAATAACCAAGACCCCGCAGGCACTCATTAAGGCTAGGCACCCAACCGGAAAATTTAGCACATGACTAGCCAGCCAATCTGCACAAGAGTTCCCGTCCCGATATACATGTCGCACTACCACTGTCCAGTCCCTTGTCAACATTTGTCAAATATCGCCCATCAGCGTTTCATTCCCCATTGCTTGAACATGATCCAAGCTTAGTAGATGCACCGCTACTTAGAGAGTCAATCTCAAGAACTAATTATCTCACTCTATATTGCCATGCAACATCCAAACTTGACTTTATCACCCATAACTCAACTGCTAAAGAGGTAGTATATCCCACGTTATGCATGAATCCTACCACCCATGCTCTGCCATCGTCTCGGATAATACCCCTTGCTCCCGCTATTCTCGGGTTGCCTTTTGTCTCCCCATCTGTATTTAACTTTTACCACCCAAGGGCTAGGCTTGTCCGTCCTATCTCTCTTCATGTCCCTTGCTCTGGGAAGTGTCATTGCCCTAAGTGTTGTACCCTTGGGCATACGAGCCTGCCACTTTGAATATTCCAGTTGCATTCAACCCATCAGCACTCCCCTAACTCCCGAACATTTCACAATTTCGATCCTTCCAGAGAATCCAACAAGTTGAACTAAAGAGTACCGACCAAGGCACCTGATTTTCATGAGCTTGGTATCTCAAGAGATTTCTCCTCGGCCATTGGTCTAGAGCAGCCGCCAAAAAAGCCTGTCTGTGCTAGACCGGGACGAACTACAACCATATTTCTCAAGTTTTTGGATAATCTCATAGGACATGAAGTACTGATTCAGTCTCACTCTGGCATTACACGCAATAAATTTCACAAACTTTTAGAATGTGAAGTAACTTCCTAATTTTTGTCTTGTTTGAAAAGATGGTATTTAACGTGAACAAATTAAGCAAATAATTATTATTAGACTAGACTCTAAGTGATGATTTGTTTTCATTCATATGATTTGAATTTATTCAAAATGGTATTTATATATCATATAATTAATTGAGATATAGAGTCCAAATTTCGAAAAAGATTTATATTTATTGGACTATTGACCGTACGTAAGAAAGCATGAACCATAAACGTCATGCTTGATGATCTTATCATTACCTTCTGCTAATCACGAGAAGTTTGAGGACTCCTAGAGTTGACCACGAAGTGTATCTTTTCTGGCTCTCAGGAAGAGCAGAGTTTTCTTCGCATGTTTTGCACATTGTCCTTGTGATTATAAACATCATATCTCATGTTTTTGTAAGTGTTTCTCTTTTCGAAGATTCGTTGGTTCGCGCAAAACTTTGAGTTTAACGCACAATTGAAGTAATTAATATTTTTATAAGGAAAAGAATGTTAATGATTTTTTAATTGGACAATTATTAATTATGAGTATTTATAAAATTAATAATAAGAAAATCAAATTTATATTAAAGAAATCCAATAAAGCATTTAAAAATATAATTTAAAAATTATTTAATGTGCATTAAAAAATAACAAATACAATTCTATGGTAATATATTGGTATATGAACAGGACCTAATCGTAACATATAAATTTACAAGACTAATAAATTTATTGGCATCATATTTTTAAGTTTACAAAGGCTAAAAGGAAAATTTGTCTAGTTTTTATAAATCATTATCCTCCAAATATATATTGAATAAACCCTCAAAGTTATGTAATAATTTTTTAAATTTTTGTTTCAAATTGGTTGATCTTGATTAAAATAAAATGATGCGAAGAACAAAAAGAAAATAATTAATGATATTAAAAGAAATACATCATTAACTAAATTAGTCAAAAAAAAAACAGATCATTAGCCAACTATTTTATCTTAACTTTCTGATTCATTTTTGTTGGAAGACAAACCACACAACTCTCTAAAAGATCAATCAAATATTAACGACAAGAAAAAATTCTTCATGTTGCAGTGGCGAAATAATATGAAAATAAGAAACTTTAAATGATGAAACAAATACTAAAAATTTACGTAAAAAAACTCTCTAATATAGAGAGAAAAAACACGGGATAAACTAACAAATAGATCAACTAAATTCAGTAAGGATTTACAAAAAAAGTTGATCACTCAACCCCAACAACAAATTGTTTCACAAAGTTTCAGGATTAAAACCGAAGTTGATGTTACAATTAACAATCGTTGAAACTAATTTTCAAAATAATCAAACAAGGATGATAATCTAACACTCTTTGTCATCTCTATTTTTACTCACTTTTGAATTTTGTGGCTGCATTTTATACAAAACTTGCATCTTTTTCCCTTTTAATATTATAAAATAAAATTTTCTGCAACTTATGCAGTCACTTTCATAGTTATGTAAGTAATCATGTATTTTTCTAGCACCACCTCAGGCATAAACATTTAAGGTTACAGAGAGTTACACAATCTCTAGACACAGTCGTATATCTTCACTCAGACATGTATATAAATGCGTATAAGAACGTATATATTTTTATACTTTCTTCTCACTTTTACATAGACTCACACGATTGATCCACACAATCGTGTATTGTAAGCTAAGATACGGGTATGTAGCATTTTACACAGTTCTGTATCTCCTCAGAAGAGATTCTTCTAATTTCTCTTCACTTGTTTGTCATTTCCTCAAACTATAAAGTCGTCTACGGTCTCTAAAAGGCAAAAGCTTCAAAATAGGCCTCAACACTCAACAATGTTTGTCAAAAATCGTTTAACTCTTATCCTCTAAGATCATTACAGCCTTAGCCAACTAGACTAGCCTCTTCTGGTTGCAACGCATCAAAATCTCCTTATCTGTACTTCACATGTGTGGATGTACAACCAAGAACTAAGGCAAAAGCTAAAGAAGAAAGCAAGAAACCTTTTTTTTTTCCGGGATTTCACCAAGTAGCCATTACTATCACATTCGTGCAAGTTCATGGAACTGTTCACGTAAACACGGACATAGAGAAGAAAAGTGGTTGTACATCACGGATATACAACATAAAGAACTTAGATATGAGCACACACGTGACCTCATCGAGCTATATTTATATTTCCTTGTTCGATCAACTTCGTAGATAAGCACCTAAAAGAGCATGCCATCGATTGAAGCTCTAGCAATGGCGGGTGTGGATTACATGGAGTGTGGTATAGACCTCAAAGAGAGAGAGCTTAGGGACAAGGAGAAGACACCTCTTTATCTTCTTGCAGAAAAGGAAGAGCAAAGGAATAGTAATAACAATCACAAGATAACGGCAGAGCAGTGGAAGGTTAAGACGAAGATGGAAGTAACAGATGTTAGAGCATTGGTTTCAGATAAAAAGCTGTGATCTTAGAAACTGATGGGTTAGTGAATAAGTAAGAGGCAACTAGTCGTCGTGACGAATTATGTTCGTTTCTGAATTTGGTTGTTTCTGTTAAGATTATCATGTTATGGTCCTTACATTCAATGTTATTGTCATGTAATGAAGTTTTCTCAGAAAAAGTATGAAGCAAAAGATATTTTGCAAGAAAATTGCTTAATTGCATGTTTTCTACTGATGATTGACGTAAGTTTGTCATATGATTTGGTCCAAACACTTCTAATAAACCATGCTGAAGACTTTTTCACGCTAGGGATGACAATGAACGGAATCAATGTGGACTTGCCTAAGTCTAAATTTAGTATATTGTTTGAGCTTGGGATCAGACTCGAGACAGCTGGCTCTGATTAGCTTGATTCAGTTTAGCTCGACTTAATTTTTTAATTTTTTAAATTGAAAAGATAAATAAGACATTATTTTTTATAAAATAATGTCCTTTTTACATAATTGTTGGGTTTTAGACAAGGCCGAGCTTGGGCCTATCAACTCATATCTAACTTGTTGATTTCAAGTCAAATTGCATTAATGTTATCCCTATTTACAGCAGAAATATTGCTAAGCGAGAAAGCAAGTTCCTAAAGATAGGAGGCAATGTAATTATCATTTAGATAGTTTTTGTATTATTATGGGCAATATTATTTATATTACCTTTCATGTTAATAAATAATTTAAGATGCTTGGAGGTAATTTAATCACGAAAATAATTGTTTATTAGGTTATTTTGATCTATTTTTTATTTTCTGTAATAATTTTTAGTTTTTATTTCTTAAATTTTAGTTTTTATTTTAAATTTTTAAAAATAAAAAATATTTAATGTGTTATATTTATAAAAATTAAATATTAATTAAAATATAGAAATAAAATTTATAAATTAATTAATAATTAATTAGTTTTAATCTTTTATGTAATATTTATTAATAAATATTAATAATATTATTAAAATAAATAGCTAAATAATTACAATTTTATAAATTTTACTTCAAATTTTATATAATAGTTTTTATTACTAAACCCTTATGGGGTGTTTGGTTGAGAGGAATTGCTATTCCATTCTTCATCTATTCCTGGTAAAAAGTTGTTACTTTGTTTGGTTAAAAAATTATATGGAATTTAGCTAGTTTCAAAAATGAAAAGCGATGCGCCGCCGCTTGCGAAGGATAGTATATGATCCACCAAGAAAGTTCAAATACGTGAGGGAGTTGAGAGTACGACGCAGGATGTGACGATGGAGACCGTAATGAGTGACTCTAATACTGCCATATTGGAGGGGAGGAATGTGCTAAATTTCTCGTACAAAAATAAGTTACTCACTAACGGGAAAGGAGACTCTCGGGAGGAGCTTAAGATCACTGAGGATGATTATACGATTGGAAAAGAAGCCTTCACACCCACGATTACTTTCTCTGATCATATACGCCAACTTTTTGTCAAAGGGATGGAAAAAACTCTTGTTTTGAAGCTATTGGGAAAGAATATACGATATGGAGACCTCTTGGGGAAGCTTTCGAACATGTGGCAATTAAAGGGTTCCTTTGAACTTGCGGATGTGGAAGGTGGGTTCTACTTGGCTACCTTTAAAGCAATGGATGATTACACAAAGGTGTTAACAGGAGGACCTTGGATGATATTTGGGACTTATCTCACAGTGCAACCTTGGTTTCTTGAGTTTGATTCGGCTACAGCGAAAGTCTCTAAGGTAATGGGGTGGATCAGAGTTCCTGGACTTTCCTTCCGATACTATCATAAGGGTGCTTTAAGGGCTATTAGCGAGTTGATGGGACAAGTTGTCAAAATAGATTACACAATGTACGGAGGCGAGAGGAAGGGGAAATTACGCACAAATTGTTGTATTTATTGATCTGGCACAACCACTTTTCTCTTAGATTAAGGTGGACAGAAAATTGTATCGGGTCGAGTATGAATGGCTTCCAATGATATGCTTTTGAAGTGGGAGATATGGCCATACTAAGGACCAATGCACGACTCATCTTGAGAGCCAAAAAGCAATAGAACAGATTACAGTAGCTAACTCTTCCCTAGGATGGAGATGGAGAGCACCTCGTTAATGGCGTTTCAACCATTGGTCGGAGGACAACAAACTCTAGCACCGTCGAAACCCATTCAAGGCCCACGGATGATGGCTTAATGTCCCAAAAAAGGAAATAAACAATCAAAATGGAAAGAGCACAATTCGGGTAATACGCACCGGTACATAGGATCTTGCTATAATGTGCTTTATGATTATGATGATCAGAAGGAGGATATGGCAACAAATTTTGTGGCAAAGAACGTGGTTCAAAAATATGTGGTCAAGGAACCTACATATGCAGGGATGAGAGGGGGAAAAGATGGCTCACATGGTGTAATTATCAATAAAACTAGTGTGGCCCCACAAAATAGGGAGAAAGTTGTAATTAATAATAGAAAGCAAAAAATGCAAAAGGATAATAGTGTCAACATCCAGAAAGTCAATATGGGCTTTGGAATTGATGATGATATTTTAAGCCCAAAAAAGATGATACTTGTGATGTATTGTGGTGAGAGTAGTAGGGACGACCCTCATAATCAAGGCATAGCAAAATAGGCCCAAGGGGAGAATTTAGACTTGGAAAAGAACACTCGAACCGATGAATTCTTTTTTAACTATGTAGCCTTCAAAACATTCGAAGCACAGACGTCTTTGGACCAAAAGAAACACACTGTTGTGGAAGTAAGAAGGGATAGGACAGCTCTGAAGAACATGAGCAATGTTGGGAGGGAAGAAATAATAACTGTTTCAGAACCAGTGGGCACTCTAGGGATTAGGGTGCTGGAAAAGGAAATCAGAGTGCCTAAAGGACCGAATAAAAGACACACGTCTTATGGAATGAGATTGCAATCCTCCATAAAGAAAAACTTACGAGTCCAAGAAAAACTTACGAGTCCCGAAAAAATCTTCAAATAAGGCTCTCTTAAAAGATGCAGCGGAGGCTTTTAGAGACACTCCTTTTAACCCGGTTAATAAGGATGGGTTCTCGAATACTCAAGACAATGAGTCCGACCAAGATAGTGACAATGAAGATCCTGAGGGATTTAGTATATGGGTTTGATTGTTTCTCCCCTTTCCTTTGGTTTTATGGATTTAAGTATTCTTGTTTGGAATTGCCAGGGGGCAACTAATAAAAACTTTATGAAAACTCTCTTGCATGTTTCTACTAAGTATAGATTTGTTATTTTGATTTTGGTTGAGCCTCATATCTCTAGGATAAAAGCTGACAGGTTTATTTGCCAAACTGGATATGAGCTTTCTCACAGGATTGAAGCCAGAGGTTTCTCATGAGGCATTTGGTTACTATGGAATAATAAAGTTGATGTGTAGGTTATTTACAATCATCAACATTTTGTTCATACCAGAATTACAACTGTGGATGAGAATAAATTCCTTCTTTTGACAGCCATTTATAGAAGTCCTAACCATATGTTGAGAAAGGAACTTTGGAGGGATCTTTGTCAAGTGGCTGAAGTAGTAAATGAGCCTTTTTGGGGATTTTAATGCAATACTGAGCAGTGAGGAGAGAGTTGGTGGAGCTCATGACAGAGCTAAAGGGTGTGAACTTTTCCAAAAATTTATACTTGATATCGGGTTGATAGATTTAGGCTATAATGGACCTAAGTTTACGCGGAGATGTGGTACTCTCATGTAACGGCTTGACAGGGCTATTGGGAACATCTCTTGGGTATCAAAATTCAATAATACTATAGTGAAGCATCTTCCTAAATTGTTTTCAGACCATCGACCCTTAGTCATTCAAGTCCACTGAGCAGATGATAATCTGCAGCATTAACCTATATTTCACTATCTTACTGCGTGGGAGACATCGGATTCTTTTAATAGTGTTGTCAATAGTAGCTAGGTTAAGGGTAACTCCATGGTAGAGAAAATCTGTAATTTCACTAATAGAGCTACGATCTAGAACCACGAGGTGTTTGGGAGCATTATGAGAAGGAAACGATGAGTTCTAGCTCAACTTGGTGGCATTCAAAGACAACTCGAATCTAACCCTTTGAATTTTTTAACTTGTCTTGAAATTGAACTAAAAAAAGAATTTGAAGTTTTTTGTGAACAATAAAATATTACCTGGGCTCAACGTGCTAGATGTGATTGGATAAATTTTGGAGCCCCAAATACAAAGTATTATCGTGCGAAGGTGATGAGAAGAAGCAAAAAGAAGAGAGTTGTATCCTTGAGAGGTGATGATGGAGAGTGGTGTTCTCATGATAAGACGCTTAAATAATAGGCATATGTTTTTTCCAGAAACCTTTATTCCAGGGATGACATGGTGGTTGATCCGTATGAGTGTAGGGGAGCTTTTTCCCACCTAATTGTTGATAGTAGATGATGACTTGAAGCTTGCGTTATGAATAACGAAGTCCATCATGCTCTCTATGCAATGAAACCCCTCAAAGCTCCAGGCGTTGATGGCATCCACGCTGCTTTCTTTCAGGCCCATTGGGAGACTGTATGTCCTTCTATGCGTAACATGGTCAATCAGGTTTTTGAGGAGGGGATCTTGGAGCCAGAGTTGAATGAAACATTAATAATTCTTATCCCCAAAGTGGACAATCCTAAAAGGCTTACAGAGTTCAAGCCAATTAGCCTTTGTACAATCCTTTACAAGATTGTTACGAAAGTACCAATAGAGTTAAAAAACTCCTACCTGACATGATTATTCCAAATCAAGTAAGTTTCATTAAGGGGCCGGATTATATCGGATAATATCATCATCGCCCAAAAAGTCATACACTCAATGAGGAATAAAAAGGGTGCGACAGGTTAGATGGCAATAAAGGTTGAGCTTGAAAAAGCATATGATAAATTGCGATGGGATTTTATTGAAGATTCCCTTTATGATGCTGGCCTCCCAGAGAAATTTGTTAAAGCTATCATGTTATGTATAACTACTTGTAAAATGCAAGTGGTTTGGCATGGGCAAAAAGCGGAGGAATTTTCTCCAACTAGAGGTACATGTCAAGGAGATCCCCTTTCTCCCTATATCTTCGTATTATGTATGGAGCGCATGTCTTAAGCAATTACCAAAGTAGTGGGAGGTAAGAGGTGGAAACAAATTAAACTTGGGAGAACTAAGCCCCCATATCCCACCTCTTTTTCGCAGATGACCTGGTTCTTTTTGGAACTACGGAGATTTCTCAAGTTCAACTCATAAAGAAAATTTTGAGTGACTTTTGTATCAGCTGTGGACACAAGGTTAGTAACAATAAAACCCAGATCCTTTTCTCTAAAAATACCCAGATTTTTGTATTAGCAATGAGTTGGGTTTTATTTGGACTGATGACTTGGGTAAATACTTAGGGGTTCTGATCCTTCATAAACGAGTTAACCTTGATACTTATGCTTATATTGAGGAGAAAGTTAAATAAAGGCTTTCGGGTTGGGCTACAAAGACCTTGTCTCTTACAGGACGAATTACTTTAGCTACTTCGGTTTTACAAGGCCTTCCATTCTATGCCATGCAAACTATAAAACTAATAAATGGCCTCTATAATCGTATTGAAAAATTGATCGGAGCCTTTGTTTGGGGTAATATAGAGGAGTCGCAAAAGGTGAATCTAGTAAGATGGGAGGATATGTGCCAACCGCGTTGTAATGGGGGTTGTGGCATTAAGAAGCTTGAACCTAAAAATAATGCTTTCCTGATGAAAATTGGGCTTACTCTTGCCACGAAGCCTAATCTCCTTTAGGTTAGAGTTCTGAGATGCAAGTACAAATAGAAGGATCTTAAAGGCCTGTCTCGTTATAACCAAAACGAATCCCTTCTTTGGCATAATATTAAGAGAATATGGCCTAATTTGGAGCTAGGCATGCAATGGGAGATTGGTGAAGGCAGTAAAGTTCGGTGTTGCGTTGAAAATTGGTTGGCCAATGTGGGGCCTCTCAAACTTCTTGCTAGCCAAGATACCACAGAGGAAGAGCTTGCTCTTCCATTTTGTAACTTTATTGTTCTTAACGACAATTACAAATGGAGTCTCTTTAACCGAGATTTTCCAGACCAAATCCTTTCTAATATTGTAGGAACTAAGCCACCAAGCCAAGACGATGGAGATGCTAGCTGTTTCTAGGATAGGACAAGCAATGGATACTTTTCTGTCAAATCAGCCTATGATTTGATAATGGGCGACATCTGGGATTCACAAGACAACAAGTGGGATGTAATTTGGAAGCACGAGGGGGCTCGATGGGTTCATGTGTTCCTCTGGTTAGTGTTACGGGGAGCTCTCTTCACTAATAAAGAACGTGTTAGATGACACATAATAAATAACGAAGCTTGTAGTCTTTGTGGCAGCGAGAAAGAGGATGTTGATCATATACTCAGAAGATGCAAGCTGGCACAGGATGTTGGAAGATCTTTATCCCATCACGTCAAATGGCTCAGTTCATGAATAATAATTATGCTGAATGGATGATTCAGAATCTTAGAGGACGTATGACCGCCCCTTTTCTTAGTGGAGAGTAGGCCTCGATGTTTGGACTTACTTATTGGAAACTATGGGAAGCACGCAACAAACATATCTTTTACAATGAGCACATTCAAGCATCTCAACTTGCAGAGGAAGTGAAAATGCTTTCGGATTTCAGTATGAAGGCAAGGTACACTTTGAAACACATTCAAAGCACTAGTGGCAAAAAATAAACATGCAATGTTAAGTTGAGGAAAGCCCCGAGCTGCTGGGTCTCTTTAAATTATGATGGCACTATTAAAGGAACATCTGGACAAGCAGGAGCAGGATCTCTCCTTTGTAGTTCTGATGGAAGCTGGATCAGAGGGGGTTGTCGAAACATTGGGTGCTGTACATCTCTCTATGCAGAGCTTTGGGCTATAGCGGATGGATTAAATATGGCGTGGGATTGCGGATTCCACTGTGTGAAACTGGACGTTGATTGTCTTTTGGCTGTCAATCTTTTAAACCAAGATGATTATCAACCCAAAGACTTCTTAGACAAATCCATTTGCTCCTCAGTAGAGATTGGCAAGTGGATTAGCTCATGTCTATCGTGAGGGAAATAAGTTTGTAGATTTTCTGGCGACCTATGCACTAATGATGGAAAGAGGTTTTCATGTTCCGGAGGTCCCACTTGAGGAGTTGAATAGGATTTTACGTGATGATGCCATGGGTGTTGGGCAGATGAGATTGTACAGGGGCTCTCTTTAGTATACTTTTCTTTTCCCTTTTTAACGAAAAAAATTATACGAAATAGATAATCCTAAGATTTAGTTATTCTTAAATTTACATAATATCTAAAGACACCCCTTCCCCTATCTTTAGCTATTCCTGGAATAGTAGTGGTGAATAACAACAACAACAACAACAACAACAATAACAACAATAACAACAATATATATATAAATTAATAATAAAAAGTAATAATAATAATAAAATTAATTATTATTATTATTATAGAATTGATAATAAGA
>JANIIA010000192.1:2871790-2884932 GCA_027478495.1 Erythroxylum alaternifolium
AAACTAGATTGGAGAAGAATTGATGAACACAAGCAACTTCTCTAGAAGCAACAACAAAAGCAAGTTGAAGACGATGAGCTAGGCAATGAATACAATAAGCATATAGGCACTCATTACATATCAAAGCTTGCAAGCCATTCCATTCACCTCTTATATTGCTAGCTCCATCATATAATTGGCCTCAAATATTTTGCACCGGTAAATTATGTTGAGAGAAGACGGAAAAAAATTCATTCTTTCAAAGTCAAAGCAATAGAATCTTTCATATGAATAAGGCTAAAGAAGCATTCGTGTATGAACCCTTTTTATCCACAAAACTCAAAACAAGGGCCATTTGCTCTCTTTTGGACTCATTACGAGTTTCATCAACAATGATGCAAAATTTTACATCTCCAATTGCTTCATAAATCTCTCTTTTGACTTTATTAGAGAAGATAGAGAGAATTTCTTTATGAATTTGCGATGATGGATATGATGCATAATCAGGAGCATTATTCAAAACAACACTTGGGACTCTTTCATTGTAGGAAGCCAATAACCTAATGAGTTCAGGAAAGTTACCTTGATTTAGGGAGTCAAGATTTTCATCATGTCCTCAGAAAGCACAAGCTTGAAATGTAAGCCATCGAATAACATCAATAGTAACTTGAAGGTGCAATCGATTGATTTCAATCTTTATGAAAGTATGATTTTCAATAAAAGACCTAATATATTGTGAAGCATTCATCAAATCACAATATGCTTGAACGACATTTTTTTGAACCGAATTAAGATTTCTGCCCACATGTTTAAGAAAAGCACAAATGACTCTGTTGTTGACTTTCTTCCATTTTCTAAAACCTCCATAAACTAATTTACTTGCTTCACGTTGTCCTTGTCCAGATGGGGCCTTGCCGAAAAGGTAGCATGGCAGATAATATGCACTATGAGTAGTTGGAGAATACTCTAACCACAAGGGAAATTGTGCAAACCAAGAATAACAGAAATGACGACCATTTAGTAAAGGATATTCATCAAGTTTTCGATGATATAGACCGACTTTGATATAAGCTCGATGAATTTCATCTTGTTGGTTTACAAGATATTTCCAAATTTGTTTACGTAAACCAAGATTACAAACCAGGGTTGTTATGCTGATATCAATTATTTCAGGTTCATTTGAATCATCTAATTGCATATGCTAAACAATAGAAGGAGGAGTAACAATTGTAGCATTGAGATTCTCTGGAATCTCTTGAATATGGTTAGAGGTAGAAGCTTCCGTTTGTATCGTAAAATAAGAATGGATTGTTATTGATTTTCCCATGTCTACGAATTCCTAAAATTAAATAATAATTTCAATTACAAATCACGAAATCACCACCAATTTCTACTTAGAAGAAAATACTAATTATTTAATAGCATAATAACAAACAAATAGAAAATTCAGCAATGAATAATTTCAAATCAATTTCAATTATATGTGACCATAAATTCACCATTGATTTATAATTTCAATTGAAAATCATGAATTCACCATTGATTTCTACTTAGAAGCAACAGAAAAAACAACAGAGATGAAAACAACAGAGAAAAGACAAAAGAGTTTATTGATAGAGAAGGGGGGAAAAAAGGGATGAAGTGTTAAGAGCAGCCAAACAAGAGTTTTAACTTTCAAATTAAAAAGAGAGAAGTTTGTGACTTTTGGTTTGTCCATATACCTAATTTTAATTTTAAATTTTTTTAATAATTATTAAAAGATAAAGATAACCAAAAATCACCCTTTATCAATTGAGAAGATAAAGAACTTCTCAATTTGATAAAGAGTGGTGGTAGCTCCCCCTTTGCCACCCCAGGCTACCGCTACTAATTAGAATGAACACTACTCATGGAAAATGGTAACATCCTTTTCAAGTTTTCTACAGAACATCAACTAATGGATACTATGGAATCTGGTCCATGACATGTGGGAGGGCAACCAATGTTTATACAGAAATGGAGACCAAGGTTAGATTGTAACAAAGAGCATATAGAGGTTCTTCCTATCTAGTTTCAATTCCATAACATTCCCCTAGAATTATAGGCAATCGAAGGGCTAAGCTACTTAGCCAGCTCCTTGGGGAAACCCATTTGTGTGGACTCTCAAACTGTCCATATGGAGAGAATATGTTACGCCAAGATATGTATTTGAGATAAAACACCAAGATGAACTGCCATATAAACTACCTATCCATAAGTTGAATAAAGCGGATGAATATGAACAAGCAGAAATTTCCCTACCCTACCTATGGAGATCCTCTGCTTATTAGAAATTAATTCAAAATTTTAGAGTTGTTAAAATTCCTTTAGAATAGGTCTTAGTTTGTTTTTAATCTTAACTTATAAGCCAAATTTATTGGCTCAAATATCTATTTAAATTTTTGTATTTTGTTTATATAAGGCAACCAAGTTTATTAATAAAATGACTTTGAGTGTTTCTTGTTCTTTTATCTTTATCATATCCCATTTTATATATGTTTCTTTTCTTTAAAATTCCAACATGGTATCAGAACTATAGATCCTTGAGGGACGGTGAGATTGAGTGACAATGGCTGCTAGCAATTCAGCTACTCTCCTACCCCCAAATTTCAATTGTGAAAACTATCAAGTATGGGTTGTCAAGATGAAAGCTCATTTAAGAGGTCTCGGCTTATGGCAATGGGTAAAAGAAGAAAAGGAAGTATTAGCCTTAGGAAATAATCCAACACTAAATCAAATAAGAGCTTATGAAGAAGAAGAAGCTAAAGATTTAAGAGCGTTATCTATAATTTTCTTTGCAGTTTCAAAATCAATTTTCACAAGTATTATGACTTATGAAGCAGTTAAAAATGCTTCGGATATGATGAAAGAATTATATCAAGGCAATTAAAGAATGAAGAATATGCAAGTTTTAAATCTCAAAAGAGATTTTGCAGCTTTGCGCATGAAAGAACATGAGAGCATACAAGAATATTCTGATCTCTTGATGACTTTGGTGAACAAAATACGTCTATTAGGGGAGGATCTATCGGAGAGCAAAATTGTAGAAAAGATTTTTGTAAGTTTGCTCGAAAAATTTGAGGCAAAAATTTCATCTCTTGAAAATTCAAGAGATATAAATGATTTAACGTTATTTAAATTGATTAATACTTTGCAGACACATATGCAAAGAAGGGTCATGCGGAAAGTTGAAACTGAGCAAATCGATGAAAGAGCTCTAGCCAAATCGCCAAAAGGAAAAGGTAAAATTCCTCAATATGATCATTGCAAGAAACTGAGGCATGAAGAGAAAGATTGTTAGTATAAGAGAAAACCTCAATGTTTCAACTGTAAAAGATTTGGACACCTATAGAAAGATTACAGATTAAAAAAGGAACAAGCAAATATTGTGAAGTTGGTTGATGAAGAAACTCTATTTTGAAAGTTGGTGAGAAGTGCACCAAGATGTGTTTGGAGAGACATGCTCCAATGATTGTAGATTGGTGAGAAGGGTATCAACAAGATGATGAGAAGTGCATCAATTGGTGAAGAGAAGTGCTTCACAGAATATTTTGAAGATGGAGAGAAGTGCTCCAGAAAAAATTAAGAGGAAATGTTGGAAATTAATTCAAAATTTTAGAGTTGTTAAAATTCCTTTAGAATAGATTTTAGTTCTTATCTTATAAACCAAATTTATTGGCTCAAATATCTATTTAAATTTTTGTATTTTGTCTATATAAGGCAACTAAGTTTATTAATAAAATGACTTTGAGTGTTTCGTGTTCTTTTATCTTTATCGCATCCCATTTTATATGTTTCTTTTCTTTAAAATTTCAACAAATGCCAAATAGTGGAGAGCAACAGGTAGACTTTTTAAAACACGAGGGTCAGAGGAATTACTTGATACTAACAACAGGATGGTCAGAGGAATCACTTGATACTAACCATTCACCACAGGATCAGGCCACTTAAGCCCCTGGAGCGCTAGAAGGAAAGGAGAACCCCTCATTAGTTGATATGAATGCAAATTACTCTGCAAATAGTAAGGAGGTTGAACCAATTGATAAACAACTAGGAAATGTAGAGGGTGATGTTGAACATGAAGGAAATGGCACAGCTGAGGAGCCCCCTATTGGAGATTGTGATAGAGCAGTCCAGTCCAGCGGATGGTGAACCTGTAGATATAACAGAAAGTTCAACAGATTTAATTACGAGTCATAACAAGGAGGATATCAACTCTTCTGATACAACAAAAATTCCCACATGCCACGAGGATTAAGTAGAATTAAAGGCTACTACGATGCAGACATATAGTAAATCCAGAAGGAGAACGCCCGAAGACTAAATAAAAATCCCAAAGGGGATGCATACCCACACTATGATTCTTATCTGAAATGTCCGAGAGCTAGATGCCCCCCAAAAACAAGCTATGGTAAGAGACTTAATCATGGAATACAAGGCATGTATAGCAGGGCTTCTTGAAACAAGAATCAAAGCTTCACACCTTTCTAAAGTTTCTCAATTTTTGGACAAAGACTGGGCTGTCTATACTAGCCTATCTTCCCACTACAATGACCACATATCATGCTTCTATCACACCAAAAAAGTTTCAGTTCAATCGCAAGGTGAAAGTCACCAACATCTCCATCTATCTTGCCAAGTATATGGTGCTAGTACAGGTTTGAAATCTCCCTTCTTTATGCTTCAAACTTCCAATTTTAGCGAGCGATGCTATGGAACTCTCTGCAACTTCTGCAGAATACTACCACAAATCCTTGGTTAATCATTGGTGATTTTAATTGTATTCATAAGAACATAGAATCGGAAGGAGGAAGGGGACTCCAACCTGTCTCCATCAGGGAGCTTGAAGAATTTTTGAAACAAGTACCGGTAACTGATTTGAGCTATAGTGGAAGATTCCTTACTTGGAATAACAAGTAGCAAGGGCAGTACTTGACTAGAAGGAAGCTGGATAGAGCCATGGTAAACTCGGACTGGTTGCATACCTTATCTCAATCCTATGCATATTTTGGAGACAATTTGCTTTCAGATCATTCCTATATCCTAATACATAACCTATACAAACCTGTCTTTTAAGGAGCTCCTTTCAGGTTCTTCAATGGGCTAACCAAGCAAGATGGGTTTCTGGACCTAGTTAGAGAATGCTGGCAACAACATATAGAGGGGTATAAATCATATGAGCTAATGCAGAAGCTCAAAAAGGTCAAATCAGCTCTCAAACAAATTTCCGCTCACAGCTCCAAAAGGGTTCGGGAATGCAAAATATGATTAGAAGCAGCTCAGACTGACTGTTATTAGTTCCCACACAATTCCCAAATGCGAGATATAGAAATTCAGAGAATAAATGAATATCAGCAAGCTCTTTCCTTGTAACAATCTATCCTACACCAGAAAGCTAGAACCACCTGGTTGAAATATGGAGACCAGAACACTGCCTTCTTTCATGCTTCCATGTTAGCTAGGAGAAACACCAACCGAATTATGCAACTCCCTGATTCCTCTGGAAATTATCACTCTCCAATCAGCACTCTTGGACATTATAAGAGCCTATTTTGATCAGTTGATGGGTAAACCATACCAAACCAGCCAGACAATTTCCATACACAGATTTATCGACAGCCCCATAAACCTTACCATTAAGGACCTCCTAATAGCACCGATCCATGACTTCGAAATTAAAGAAACGCTCTTCTCTCTAAACCCCTCGAAGACTCCTGGGCCTGATGGCTTCACTGCCCATTTCTTTCAATACACATATGGAGTATTACGGGAGTTCTTTTCACCCAAGCCATTCAAGAAACAGTGTCATCATGCAAAATGCTGAGAGAAATAAACCACACATTCATTTGTCTCATTCCCAAAAAACCAAATCCATCCTCTTTGACAGATTATAGACCCATATCATGTTGCAACACCATCTACAAAGTGACTGCCAAGCTGTTGGCCAGTCGACTTAAAAAAGCACTGAAGGAGATAATCAACCCTACACAAGGAGCTTTCATGGAAGGCAGAACCATTGGAGATATTATACTGCTTATGTAAGAGCTACTTAGAGGTTATCAATCTAGTAAGAATCTGAAAAGCTGCCTGTAGAAAATAGATTCTTACAAGGCCTTTGATATGGTTAGTTGGGATTTTATTGAAGCAAGTCGGTCGGCTATGGATTTTCCCTTGAAGTTCAGAGATTGGATAAGGCTATGTTTAATAGAACAAAATAACAGACACTCAAATGACTACACATTCTGTTGTAACAACCTCAAGGTTCTGTTATTTATTCTGTTGTAGTTACCTCCTATTGTAGATACTGATTCTATTATTCTCTTGTCATTAAATAGCTACTGTAATATTTGTGGAATAACAGAGACATATTTACATCATCTCTCATCTTATCTCTCTATGGTATCAGAGCTCTAAAAGCTCACAGCTCCATTTTTTTCCGATTCTGTCCTGTGTGCCGGGCTCACTGCTACTCGAGAAACGGTGCCGGCTCTCTACTACTGCTGTCGAGATTTTTTTTCCACTGTGTGGTTTATACTGTCCCTTCCTTTTATCATCCACAACTTATTATGGCACCTGACACCTCATCGTCATCTGCTACTATTGACACTAACCTTTCTTCAACACTAGTGATTACGTTACTTCGTGCAGTGCAAACCTCTAAAGAAGGATGGGATCTCCTTACTAAAACTTTTGCTAGCAAGTCGAGATCCTGTCTCATGTCGCTCAAAGAGCGCTTACTAACTGTTAACAAAGGTGATTTGACTGTCACTGACTACCTAAAGAAGGTTCGTGAACTTGCTGACGAAATTGCTATCATCTCCTCTCCGGTTGATGACACCGATCTGGTCCTCCACACGCTCAATGGTCTGTCACTCGACTTCAAAGAACTCAGTGCTGCACTTCGGGCCAGAGATAATCCCATAGCCTTTGATGAATTATACGAGAAACTAATTGATTTTAAATCATTTTTGAACCGCAGATCTCTAACCTCTGACCTACAGGGACCACCTAGTGCATTTCTCACTCATCGTGGATCTCCAGGCCACCACTCTCGGCAGTCACCCACTCATCGTGGTCGTGGAAGCTTCACACCTGGTTCTGGCTCCCGCTCGAGCACCACCGGCCATCTCCCCGGCTATGGTACAGCCTCTGCTTCCACCCGCCTGAGTCCCATCTCCCATCATCACTCCGATAGTCACCACAACCCCTTGATCTATCAATATTGTGAGAAGCCTGGTCACTTAGCCAACACGTGCTGGGATCTATATGGCCGCCCTGCTAGGTTCCGCCGCACTCCTAGTGCAAACCTTACGCGTAGTGGCTCCCTGTCTACCAATCCTTCACAGTGGGTACTTGACTCCGGCACTACGCATCATGTAACCAATCAACTATAAATCATGACAGTCCATACTTTATATACTGGTGATGATGGATTACAAGTAGGTGACGGGTATACCTTACACATTACTAATACCGGTAGTTTTCATCTACCTACACAATCTAAGTCTCTTTTGTGCGATAATGTACCCCATGTCCCTTTGATTGATAAAAACTTAATATATGCCAAAAGACTTAGCACTGTGAATAACGTCTCTATTGAACTTTTCCTAAACTTCTTCCAGGTGAAGGATCTTCAGATGCGTTCGGTGCTGTTTACGGGGGCTTGTCACAATGACCCTTATGAATTCAACTCTTCAGTCATCAAACCTCAGGCGTTTCACTCCATCGTCGCCAAACCTGTAATTCCTTCATCGTATCTTTGGTCATCCCTCCATGAAAATATTTCAATACCTTCGGTCTCACAATAAAATCTCGTCTCGCTCTCCCTTTACTTCTGTTTGTGTTTCCTATAACTGTGCAAACAGCCACAAACTACCTTTTTGCAAACAACACTTGTTCAACAATAAACCATTAGAAATTATATTTTCAGATGTTTGGGGCCTTGCTTCGGTTACTTCTGTTGACGGTTTTAAATACTATGTAATCTTTATCGATCACTTCACCAAATATACATGACTTTATCCTCTCCATAACAAATATGATGTATCGATTATCTTTCCAACTTTCAAAATAGTTGTTGAAAAATTTTTCCAGAGTCCCATTCTTACTCTAGCTTTACACTGATAATGGCAGGGAATACCTCAAACTAAAACCCTTTCTCCAAACACATGGTATTTCTCTTCTTACCACTCCACTATATACCTCTGAACTAAACGGTACTTCTGAGAGTCGACATCGTCACATTATTGAAACCACTAGGGCCCTTCTTCATCAGAGTCACCTGCCCCCTACATTCTGGTCTCATGTTGCACTCACATCTGTCTATCTTATTAATCAAATCCTAACTCCTCTTCTGTCCATGAAAACACCTCATGAACTACTTTTTTGTCAACCTTCCTCATATGGCCACCTTCACTCATTTGGCTGTCTTTGTTTTCCATGGCTACGACCCTACACTACAAATAAGCTTCAAAATCTTTCCATTCCCTGCATCTTCTTAGGCTACTCTCAGTCTCAATTTGCTTACCTATGTCTTGATCCTATGATAAACAAACTCCATATCTCTCGTCATGTTACCATTGTCGATGATCAGTTCCCTATTTGTCTCTCACCTCCTCCTTCAAACTGTCTGATTCCTCACCTTCATATTGTTAAAGTTGAATTAGTCGTTAGTCTAGCTGTTAGTCTATTAGATAGTTAGTTTGATATCTACTAATAAGGTTCCTAATTTGTAGGGAACACAAAGTTTGTTTTCATCTGATTGTTAGCATATTTTTAGGGATTCTACTTAACGTTCCAATTCCTTTTGTACTGCTATAAGTAGCGTTGATATCAGCAATAAAGACAATCGAATTCTGATTTCATTTCTGAGTTGCTTTCTTTCTGTGAGTCTTCCATCTTTAACATTTGGTATCAGAGCCCTCTTGCAGGGTTTAGAAGTCACAATCTTCTAAGAGTGTAGAGTATTTTTTTTCAGTTTCATCATGACAATTGAAAAGGAGAGTTCATTCGTTCAGCCTGCTGTACCCAAGTTTGATGGGTACTACGATCATTGGGCGATGCTCATGGAAAATTTCCTTCATTCAAAGGAGTACTGGAATCTGGTGGAGAATGGAGTTCCCGTTGCTGCAGATGGAATGATAGAAGCACAAAAGAAGCAAGTTGATGGCCAAAAGCTGAAGGACCTGAAAGTAAAGAATTATCTCTTTCAGGCCCTGGATCGCACTGTGCTAGAAACCATTCTCAAGAAGGATACAGTGAAGGATATTTGGGATTCAATGAAGCAGAAGTACCAGGGCAATACTTGAGTAAAGCGTGCTCAGCTGCAAGCACTACGCAGAGAATTTGAGGTACTGCAAATGAAAAAAGGAGAAAATGTAAGTGAATTTTTCAGTCGAACTCTTGCTATTGCAAATAAGTTAAAGGCAAATGGTGAGGATAAAGGAAATGCTGGTGTTGTTGAGAAAATTTTGAGGTCCATAACTCCTCAATTTAATTATGTTGTGTGCTCAATTGAGGAATCAAATGACACAAGCATGATGACAATTGATGAGTTGCAGAGTAGTCTTCTGGTTTATGAACAGCGCATGAATCCTTTGGTGGAGGAAGAACAGGCGTTGAAGGTCACTCATGGAGAGCAAATTGGTGGTAGAGGACGTGGACGTGGTGGCAGAGGAAGGGGGAGGATTGACAAAGCAAAGGTTGAATGCTACAACTGTCATAATCTTGGACACTTTCAATGGGAATGTCCACAAAAGAAGGAGGCTAATTTTGTTGAGGAAGAAATGCTGCTAATGGCTCTGCTTGAACCAAATCCTCTTGGTCAAGAAGGAGGTGATGTATGGTTTCTTGACTCAGGCTGTAGTAATCATATGTGTAGTAAAAAGGAATACTTTTTCGACTTTGATGAAAATTACACTGACTCTGTCAAGTTGGGTAATAATGCGTATTTAAATGTTATCGGCAAAGGCAATATCAGGCTTCAGGTGAAAGATTCTGTACAAATCATCACTGGTGTGTTTTATGTACATGACTTGAGGAATAATTTGCTGAGCATTGGACAGTTACAGGAAAAAGGCCTGGCCATTTTGTTTCAACGCAACATCTGCAAAATTTATCATCATAAGAAAGGACTAATTCTGGAGACAAAGATGGCTTCAAATTTAATCTTTGTTCTCAATGCTGTGTCTCGACCTATAGGTTCAGCATGCTTCAATACTGTGTCAGAGGATGTAGCTCACCTTTGGCATAATAGATATGCACACTTGAACTTCAAAGGTCTACAGACACTACAACAGAAGGAGATGGTGTTGGATCTGCCCCAGCTTAAGCCACCCTCGAAGCTGTGTAGAGATTGTCTAGTTGGAAAGCAACACCGTGACCCCTTTCCAAACACAAGCAGCTGGAGAGCTACACAAGTCCTACAGCTCGTCCATGCAGACATATGTGGACCAATCACGCCCATGTCAAATGGCAAGAAAAGGTACCTGTTCACTCTCATTAATGATTTTAGTAGAAAATTGTGGGTCTACTTCTTAACTGCAAAATCAGAAGCATTTGACTGCTTTAAGAAGTTCAAGAGTTATGTTGAAAAAGAAGTGAACTTACCTATAAAGAATTTGCAAACTGATAGGGAGGAGAATTTACATCCCAAGAGTTCACTGATTTTTGTGTTGAGCATGGCATTGGAAGACAGTTAACTGCTACCTACTCGCCTCAACAAAATGGTGTAGCTGAGCGCAAGAACAGAACCATCATGAACATGGTTCGTAGTATGCTGTCTGAAAAGAAGATTCCAAAGACGTTCTGGCCTGAAGCTGTTAATTGGACTGTACACGTGCTGAACAAAAGTCCAACTCTTGCTGTCAAAGACAAGACTCCAGAAGAAGCATGGAGTGGCATCAAACCCTCAGTTAAGTATTTCAGAGTCTTTGGTTGTGTCTCACATGTGCATATTCCTGATCAGACTAGAACCAAGCTTGATGATAAAAGCATACCTTGCATACTACTGGGCGTTAGTGAAGAGTCCAAGGCCTACAGGTTGTATAATCCTGTCACGAAAAAGATTCTGGTGAGCAGAGATGTAGTGTTTGAAGAGGATAAAGGCTGGTCACGGGAAGATAACAACTCTGACCACATGGTGTGTGATCTAGAGTAAGACGATGATGAAGATGCTGGACCAAGTGAAAGATCCGATGGAGACAGTTCTGGTGAACCAGTTGTAGGAAATTCCTCTCCTACACCTACTGTACCTACTATTGGATTGCCTCCAAGAAATTGCAGACCACCTGCTCACTTGTAAGACTTTGTGTCAGGAGAAGGGTTATCCGATGAAGAAGAAGTAGAAGGAGACATTGCCATGTTCACTGAAACAATTGGAGATCCTTTATTTTTTGATGAGGCCGTAAAAGATGAAAAATGGAGATTAGCAATAGATGCCGAAATGCAAGCCATAGCAAAAAAAACACCTGGGAATTGGTGGAGTTACCGAATGGGAGCAAGAAAATTGGGGTGAAATGGGTTTACAAAACCAAACTTGATGAAAATGGCGAGGTAAGCAAGTACAAAGCAAGACTTGTGGTGAAGGGATATGCCCAACAACATGGTGTCGACTACACAGAAGTGTTTGCTCCGGTGGCTCAAATGGACACGATCAGACTGATAATTGCTTTTGCTGCAACCAGAGGATGGCCCCTATACCAATTAGATGTAAAGTCAGCCTTCTTACATGGTGACTTGCAGGAAGATGTTTTTGTAGAACAACCGTGTGGCTATGTGCAGGAAGGGGCTGAGAACAAAGTCTATAAATTGAAGAAGGCACTATAAGGGCTCAAGTAAGCACCACGAGCTTGGTATAGCCAGATTGAAGCCTACTTCCTGAAGGAGAACTTTGAGAAATGTGAACATGAGCACACTTTATTCGTCAAACGAGGGGAGGAAGGGAAAGTATTGATTGTAAGTTTGTACGTTGATGATCTTATTTTCACTGGCAATGATGAATTATTATTTCCAGAATTTAAAAGATCAATGCAGCTGGAATTTGACATGACTGATCTTGGGAAAATGAAGTTTTTCTTAGGCCTTAAGGTTGCCAGAACAATGCAGGCATTTTCATATGCCAGAGGAAATTCGCAGAAGAAATCTTGAAGAGATTCAGCATGGATCAGAGCAAACCTGCTCGAAATCCAATTGTCCCAGGTACAAAGCTCGTGAAAGACAAAGAAGGAGTGAAAGTGGATACAACTCTCTTCAAACAGATTGTAGGGAGCCTGATGTACCTTACTGCTACTCGCCCAAACATCATCTTTGCTGTCAGTATGATCAGTAGATATATGGAACATCCTACTGAATTACATTTGCAAGCAGCAAAGAGAATTCTTCGCTATGTCAGAGGAACAACTGATTTTGGGATTTTTTATAGCAAAGAAAGAGGAGGCAAACTGACAGCATATACAGACAGTGATTATGCTGGTGATTTGGACGACAGGAAGAGCACATCTGGATATGTTTTCTTGTTTAACACTGGAGCTGTATCTTGGTGTTCAAAGAAACAGCCAGTAGTAAGCTTGTCTACTACAGAGGCTGAATTTATTACAGCATTTTTTTGTGCATGTCAAGCGATTTGGATCAAAAGAATTCTGCAAGTGCTGGATTCTAGTTAGGATGAGTGCTGTGTTGTCATGTGTGACAATAGTTCAAGTATTAAATTGTCAAAGAATCCAGTTATGCATGGATGAAGCAAGCACATAGATGTGCGTTTTCACTTCCTGCGTGATCTCACAAGATCTAGTACTGTGAAGATGGAATTTTGTTCTACAAAGGATCAGCTGGCAGATGCGATGACAAAACCCCTCAAACATGAAGATTTTGTGAAGCAGCGAGAAGCCTTGGGCATATGCAGCAAAGCGTTTATAAACTGAATATCTGAGACAAACAGTATTCAGTTTAAGGGAGGATGTTAAAGTTGAATTAGTCGTTAGTCTAGCTGTTAGTCTGTTAGATAGTTAGTTTGATATCTACTAATAAGGTTCCTAATTTGTAGGGAACACAAAGTTTGTTTTCATCTGGTTGTTAGCATATTTTTAGGGATTCTACTTAACGTTCCAATTCCTTTTGTACTGCTATAAGTAGCGTTGATATCAGCA
>JANIIA010000192.1:3001294-3015591 GCA_027478495.1 Erythroxylum alaternifolium
TGATTTAATAATTTAGACCTTTATCATAATATTTGTAAAATATTATTAGCTGATGTTATGACCATTTAATATTTTGTAAAGTATGTAAACATATAAATTAGATCACTTATGTATGAATATTAAATTTTAATAATAAAAATATTTTTTTAAAGTTTACATTTTATATATTATCAATTTATTAGGGCCTTTTTTTACGTTCACCCTGAACCTATAAAACGTGAAAAACGGCCTGCCTCCGACAAGAACTTAGAGATCTCGAAGAAGTTACTTTGATTAGTTTCCTGATTAATTAATGCTGTCGCTAAACAGTCTTAAATTAACTGATCATGAAGAAGTCAAAGTAGTTGAATCATATATATACAAATTCACTAGCTCTTACCAAGTAGTTTCTGCAGACTTTTGACAACGTCTTGTAATGATTTATTAAAGCTGAACGCGTTCGTTTACTTTATGTTCACCTAATTCTGAAAACTCTTGTACGACACTGCATTATAGAAAAGTTTAATATTAGACCATATCCAGATATCAGAGTAAGAACATTGACTTTACAGCTGCAAATGAACAGGATGTATATAATTTGCCTTTCTAAATATACTTTGAAATTCAATGATTAAAAACTCAAATGGTTCAATTTTTAATTTTTTGGTTGATTCGATTTATTTTGTTATTAAAAATTAGTCAATTTACTAAATAATTAGTTAATTTTCATAAATTAACAAGTTATGATAAACTAAAATAAATCAATTAATTTTTATTTAACAATTTTTTAATTAAATTTCAAATTCTTCCATAATTAAAGAACATTTTTCAATCATATTTCAAATTTTTTAATTTTATTTAATTTTTAACCAGTTTGATGACAATTTAATATTAGATAAACCTTTTAAATCGTAAACTTCTTGTCTTAATTGTTTAACTTTAGGTTCAGTTTTTAAAATATTGTGTAAAATCATGAGCAATAGGTCAATATTGTTAGTGAATATATTAAACAAATTAAGTTGACCTCACACAACAGTTTAAGCTTTTGTGGTGAAATGGTCGCTTAACAATATAATATTAAAGTCTCTATGGTCAAGTAATCCTGAGTTCAAATCATATTACCCACCAATTATTCAGTACAAGGTAGAATGAGCTTGTACAAGTTTCAAACTTAAAAAGATTTTTACTTGACGGGATGTATTAGTGAATATATTAAACCAATTAAATTTGCCTCACAGAATTTCATATTAGAATAGGGAGAAAGTAAAAAGTTTTATAAATATATAAAAAAGAGTATTAATTAATTTTGAACTTATGATTATGTTGAACTCTAATTAAATATGACAATACATGAGTTCAGATCACCTGTTCTCTGTCATATTCTATGAATATTTATTTATTCAACTTCTGTTCTATCTCATTTGTTGAATGACTAGATACTCGTCGAAAATAAGCGAACAGTGAACTGTTCCTACATGTCCATACGATACTTTAGTCCTATGTTTTGGTACGGAAATGAGCGAAGCAGTGATTGACAATTGCATAGCAGTTTGTGAAGGACTTGATCAAACAATTCCTGATGACGATACCATTAATCCTTTAATTTATAAACTTGGACATGGTGAAAGGTCTTGACTTTTTATGCTGATATACTCATCTTGTGATCATGTTGGCCAAGTCCAAGAGCAAGAAAAGATCCAAGTTTACCAACTATAAATGCCCACATGAATCTGGACTGGAAGCTATCAGAATCATAGTTCAAATCTTTAGAATTCTTGCAGAAGATTATGGCCTCTTCTTCACTTTGCATGTTTCATCTCAGTGTTCTTCTTCTTTTAGCTCTTGCTAATGTAGCTACTTCATCACTATCTCCTTATTACTACGACAAAGTGTGCCCTGAAGCTTTACCAACCATTAAAAGGGTTGTCAAAGCCGCAGTGGCTAGAGAACGTCGCATGGGTGCTTCGATACTTCGCCTGCACTTCCATGACTGTTTTGTTAATGTACTTGGACCTCTCCATCTCTTGTTCTTCTTTAAACTTGGTTTCAGGCTACGTTCAGTAGCAGGAAATTAACTTCATTCATTCTTGATTTTTTACAGGGTTGTGATGCGTCCATTCTGTTAGATTCTACTCCGACCATTGACAGTGAAAAGAATGCCCTGGCTAACGCCGATTCGGCAAGAGGTTTCGAAGTTATCGACCAGATTAAGTCGGAGGTTGACAGAATCTGTGGACGTCCGGTGGTGTCTTGTGCAGATATCTTAGCTGTTGCTGCTCGTGATTCTGTTGTCTTGGTACGTATTGATCAATTCGTTACGAGTACTTTCTATGTTAGGTCTGCAACTTTGGTTTATATGTTATTAAAGTGACATGAACATGCGTGTAGCTTGGAGGACCAACATGGAAAGTCCATCTAGGTAGGAGAGACTCGACGACGGCGAGCAGAACCACCGCGGACGCCGACATCCCATCGCCGTTTATGGACCTTCATGCACAAATTGAAAATTTCAGAAGGAAAGGTCTTGACGAGAGAGACCTTGTAGCGCTCTCAGGAGCCCACACTCTAGGATTTGCTCAGTGTCGTGTATTCAGAGATCGAGTCCACAACCAAAACAACATCGACCCTGAATTTGCTTCTGAGCTTAGACAAACATGTCCCGTGTCAGGATCTGACTCCAACCTTTCCCCTCTGAGCCCAAAACCTGCTAGTTTTGACGTTGATTACTTCAAGGGCTTGATGAAGAGAAAAGGGCTTCTTCAGTCGGACCAAGCACTCTTCAATGGTGGCTCAACAGATGGTCTCGTCAGGACTTACAGCTCGAATCCTAGAGCCTTTTGGGCTGATTTTGCAAGGTCAATGGTTAAGATGGGAAACATTACGCCATTGACAGGATACGAAGGACAAATTCGTTTGGACTGCAAGAGAGTGAACTAAACCTTTCAATCAGTAAAGATTGCGATCTTTACATTTTGTTCTTTTTACATACCAAGGAAAACAAACCTTGGAAATTCATGTCAACTGTCACATAAGATGTTCTGAGCTTGTGTAATTTGTTGGTACAGAATCGTTGTTTTAATCTGTAAATTCTGCAGATTGTTGTTGTTGATATTCTCGATTAATCAAAAGTGATGTCCCTTTTTTAATTCAAATCTTTGTGTGACTCGTCTTGCAGATAGTTTCAAGAAAATTTGCAGATTTCAGTACCCTATAAATCCCATCATTCAAGAAAATGATGGCTTTGAATGATTCTTATTCATGATCATGACAAAGATTCTTGTACTTTATTAACTTTTTTTATGTGTAGAACTCACCCATCCAGAAGGGACGTGATCATTTGAGGGCCATCCAGAAGTGACACCTTTAATTTTGAGGGTTGAAAACATCCCATCTGTTTATAAAATACGTATTTAAACATGTAAGACCCTTAAGAACCAATTTCTAGGAAAGACCCCTTTGATTGCCTACTATATTTGGGTTGGATCTGAGGCTGAGTCCATAAAAATTTGACAAGCTCGAATCCTAATTCAAGAAAAAGATTGAAAGACATAAACGGCTAAACCCAAGTTTGAACTGAATCTAATCTGCAATTTTTTTAAAGTTCAAATTTGAGTTAATCCCAATATGTATATTAGGAATTTTAGATTAGGGTCGAGACAAGCTTTGGTTTAATGTATCAGAAACTGACATAAGCCCACTAGAAAAACATACAAAACTGAAGTTCCACGGAAGATGGTATTGCACTCTTATTTCATTGAAGTTGGAAATAAAACATGTTTCTGTATCTATCCTGATATGGAAGTGGAGACCCTGACCAGTCAATCCTGATCTTTCTAGAAGCAGAAAGTGTTCAAACTATCTGAGCCGTGTGCAATATGATCAGTGTTACTTGGCAAATGCACCATAAGAATATCTCAAATACTGTTCTAAATTGATGTTATATTGCAGTTACGCTTCAAATTATTATCGTAATTTGTTATAATTATGGCCTTCTTAATTTGAATCTTTAATCTCAAAGAAGAGATCAAGATGTAGTTTTATGCTGAGAAAGTGGTTGGAGGAAAAAAGATATAGTTGTGTGGAAAATATTGCCCAACATGATCATCAGGTAAATCAATATGAAAAAGTTAGTAAATTTGGGAGACGGAAACAGAAAATGAAAAACCGCATCAAACCAAACACAAACAGGCCTTCGGTAAAAGAAAAGTAGAATTCAAAGCTTCCCCTGAACATTTGGTAGTGGAGATTTACTCAGACTTTAATGGTTAAACAAGAAAACATCAAAACCAAAAGTAGCTAATCACTGCAGATACTGTTGTACACATAGTACCAAGACAAGCAAATCCAAGCTTCTCTACTTACAAATTTTTACCGTTTCAAGTACAAAATTCCAAAAGTAGTCTTTCACATCCAGTATGTTCAGTGGAAAGAAAGCTTCACAATACAAATTATGACAGAACAAAAGAGAAATGAAAAGGAAACATTTACTTGGTTGACATAAAACTAGCTAAACCAAGAAAAGGAATCACATGTTGTTCTAACGCAATGAACAGGCTGTTAAAGAGTTACCTCATCGTCCACCTGATAATTCGATGGCATCCTGATTTAATGAATCTTCGCCCCATTCGAATCTTCTCTGCAATCTTTCGTACTCCTGTCTACGTGTAACTTCAACATTCTGCCATTCTTCCCACCTCTCGGCAAGGCCCTCTCCTTCCAGCATCCGAACCACATCCGACATTGCTGGACGGTCCTCTGGTGATGCCTGTGTACAGAGCAAGGCAACTTGGATCATCATTTCAACATCCTGGATGTCATAATTCTTGTTAAGGTTACGATCCACGATTGCATCGAGTCTTTTCTCCCTCTCAAGCTTCTTGACCTTTATATGTAAAAGGGGTCCAGAATGAAATAGTCACAAAGCAAGAATGAGAAAAATTGTGAAAAAATGATAATAATAAACAAAAAGATAGACATATGAAAAAGACACTGTTTTCCCATCCATAAAGTTGAGATGAATCAGATTGAATGCACAGAAACAAAAGCAACAGTAGATCATGTGTCACGATTAGCTTACATGGTCAAGTAACAAGACATCATCCTCTTCTTCCAGTCGTGAAAAGTCAATTGCCCGTTGGCCTGTTACAAGCTCTAAAAGCATGATCCCGTACCCAAAAACATCAGTCCTTTCAGACGACTTCCCAGTCGACAAATATTCAGGTGCAATGTGGCCCATGGTTCCACGAACTTGAGTTGTGACATTAGTCTTCCTCACATCTACCAACTTTGCCAAGCCAAAATCACCAACTACTGCTTCAAAATCTTCATCCAGTAACACGTTAGCAGCTTTTACATCCCGATGTATGATCTTAGGATTGCAGTGTTCGTGAAGATATTCCAGCCCACGTGCTGCTCCTAAGGCTACTCTCTTTCTGGTTTCCCAGTCTAAGACAGGCTCCTCAGGTTTACGTTCTGCAGTAGAGATCATAATTAATCCTATTCATTGCTATATCACAAATTCAAGGTACATCATAAACTAATACCTCTCAGACGATACGCAACACTTAAGTTCTGCATATATGGATAAACCAAAAGGCGCTCTGTTTGAGTTGTGCAAAATCCGATCAGCCGTAATAGGTTCCTGTGAACAGCAAAACTTATCATCTCAACTTCACGTTGGAAAGCTGCATCACCCCCGGGGCTTTCAAAATCCGTCAACCGCTTCACCGCAATTTTTGTGTTGTCAGGAAGCACTCCTTTGTATACTTTTCCAAAAGCTCCCTGTCCGAGGACATTTTTCTCACTGAAGTTGTCTGTTGCCAGTTGCAATTCCCTCCATGCAAATCTTTTTAATTGACCAAACGCAATCCTTCGGTCTACTTCACCTGATCAAATACAATTCAAGATAATGTCAAAGAATATTGTGAAGAGGCTGTTTCAAAGAAGATGCATTTCATTCAGGTGGCAAAACTGTATTTTGTTCCCAAAATTTCCGAAGAAACAGATCAGTATTCGAAATTTTTCAATGCTTGTATGTAATTGTCAAAAATCAACTAAAAGCAGAAATTGAGCTTAGTTACAATTTAATCACAGGTAGCCAAAAGATTGGCGGACTTTGCAACTGAAAGTAATAACAGAAACTTTTGAATGACAGGCAATAGACATCACTAATGAGCATTTAACGTTCACATGACACAACACAATTATCAAAATTGTTATCAAACAACACCAGAGAATAATTTACATTGGCAATATAGCATTAAGCTTACATTCTTGAAAATTATAGTAAAAGTTGGCCAAGCCAGATAAGCTCCTAAGAATTTCCAATAATTGCATGTATATAGGGCAGGGAAATTTTCATTTTTCATGCAAATTCCATAAAAATGAGATTATCAAAAAAGAGGATATGATTAAAATGTCTACTAAATAATTTCTAGAAGGCAATATATAAACATAAGCGTAAAAGATGTGGATATTCCTTGTGATTTTACTTATTTTTAAAAATATCCTTATCTATCGAAATTATCCGAGGAACATCTTATGGTATTGAAAATATTAAAAAAAAACATTTTGATGAGTTCTGGTCTAGTTATTCTAACACACTGTTAAGTGCGTGACAAAGTCTGCATAACTATTCCGATCTGACTTTAATAGTGAATTATGTTAAAATAAGTCGAAAGAAAGTCAAATGACTTCTTTTTAAGTATTTTCAATGCCACAAGATACTTTTTAAGTAATTTTGAACCATAAGTATATTTCTTAGGATGAATAAAAACACAGAAAATTATGACTTGATCATGAACTTTCTAGTTTTCAGAACTACCCAATTAGCTAAAATATGCTGAAAGGTGACTCAAACCTGCAACGTCTACAAAAACTTCTTCTCTGTAGCCTTTGTGTCTGCCCTTGCAAAGGAAAAACAGCAAACCTCCAATAAGAAAAATAATTGCTAGTCCACCAACAATTCCAACTATAATCCCAATCTTTGACTTATGAGAAGTGCCTGCCGAGGAAGGAAAATACTAAAAATCAGCAATTAACTTCTCGAGGGGAAAAAAAATAAAGAAATTTTGTAGCAAAGATAACGGACTGTAATAGTGTCATAGTAATGGAATAGCTAATCAAATTACCTGAATCATTGTTATCAGATTCACAACGGTGGGGAAGATTCACCCCACAGTTTAAGTGGTTTCCTGTGAAACTGAAACAAGAAATTGCAGAACAAATTATGTGAAATATCTGCGAAAGGGAGAGACTAGAATCAAACAATGTTGTACATACTTGTATTTTGGAGTTTGGAACAAACGCTCAGGAATTTGACCGCTCAAGTTATTCGAATCAAGCAGACTGCAAAATGTAAAGAAAGACATGAAAATGTCTGAGAATAGGGTTTATCTTTTTAATGACAGGTATTCTTTTAGAAGTACTATTCGCTAATGAAGTATGGAGTCATATAACGCTGTCGAGACACAAAAGAAACCTGGGGATTTATTACTTGGATTATATTAGCATCTCATTTTCATACTCGAAAAAATAAAAACTTTGGAATATTTAAATCATTCAATTGCTTATGCAAATTATAGCTTCCATATTTATAGACATCATAAAGCATATCATCACTTACATATTGATCAAGCTATTGAGACCAGATAGTGATTCAGGGATACCTCCAGTGAGATTGTTTTGACTTAGTGTCCTGCTCAAATAAGAAAATAACTTCTAAATCTACTTATGAAATATGCAGAGATGTAATATATAATGCAAAGGAAAAGGACAGCATGTGATTTAGATGGGATGTAACTTACAAAAATTGTAGCTTTTTCAGATCACCAAGTGAAGATGGTATTTCTCCAATTAAATTATTGTTTTCCAAATCTAAGCTTGTTAAACTTGACAAATTTCCAAATTCTCTTGGTATATCACCGGTTATGCCATTTCCTTTCAATGTTCTGCAATGATGAACTTAACATAGATCAGTGCTGTAATCAAGGGAACTGGATTGCCTACTTTTAATTAACAAGAGTCGAATTCCCATGTAAAGGTATGTCCCTGAACTCCACATTTAAACATAAGCTACAACAGCATAGACTGCCAAATTCACAAAATATCGAAGTGCCATTGCAGAAAGTTGAACATAGAATTTGCATCTCTCCCAATCAACATTTTCTTATCAAAATAGAAGTGACCTACGAATAACTTTCCTATATGACTGAAAGGTTCTCGTATGATCTATCTGTGTGCCCTTGTCTTCACAAGAAACTTCAGACAGTTCTTAGATTCTCCAAGAAACAGGGACCTTGATAAAAGCAGTTCTAAATATCTTGTCAGGCAAACCAACTTAAATTGTTTGGTTTCGTTAGCGAACGACACAATAGAAGTTGATGAAGCTTATGATACACCACAGAATAAAGCTAGTATATCGAAGAAGTTGACTTCTTATCAATGGAACAATTGTTATTTTGACACTATCTCGAATTTAAACTTACTTGAGCTTGTGTTGTGACTAACAATTAAGGAACATGATTTATGGTTTGCATGTTTTCAATTGTATAAAAGTTCACAACGATGAGATAATATCTCATGAAAGAGATAGCAGCCACTGACAAAACAAAATGTGTTAACACATAATCTCATTTTAGCAAACAATTCCATACTTACAATGTAGTAAGAGTCTTTAGGACTCCTATCCCTGGGGACAATGTGCCTGAACAATTCATTCCAGACAATGTTCTGCAAAACAGCAAACCCCCACATACGATAAATTTCAAATAAGCTAGACCAGAAAATATATTGTGTTGATACTGAGGTTCTGAAATAAATGTCATAACACAGTCAAAGAGATTGTACTTCATAAAAACTTACACAGAAGTGACAAAATTATTACTGTCACATATGATATTTGACCAAGTGCAGGGATTAACTTGATTTTGGTTCCAGTCACGTAATTGATCTGATGGAGCCTTAATTGAAACCTTCAATGCATAAAGTGCATCACCTGAAACCAGTAATGCGAGCATTTTCCACCTAATCAGTCAACCATCAAACTGCAATCTAGTTATATTGAAAGAAGTAATTAATCCAATATGTTAATGAAGAAGATTGATTTTAAAGATCATGATATCTGCATCTTTGTCAATGGTCAAAAGCAGATATCTGATATGGAGAACCAAAAGTAGAGGCAGAAATGAGAAGGATCAATAATACTAGATAATAAGACCAAAGCCAGCCAATAAGTAATACATTTGCCTAACAACAGAACGTGCACAAAGTTTTTACTTATACACATGTTTATAGTTTGATGAAGAAACAGGAAATATGGTTTCTCTGGCCAATTTTTTGCTTCAGAGGTCCTTTTATTATCAGATATAAAAAGTTCATTCCTGACAAACATTTTTTAGTTGACTTTGTTAACAGAGAAATAAACACTTTATAATCTAAGCATCTTTGTCACTGAAGAATAAGTAAGCTTACCTATATTTACAGAGACATAATTGTACAAAGAGACTTGAATAATCACAATCTTAACAGAGAAGCTTTAAACATCATTTTTGATGCTCTGGTCTTCTCAATTTGTATCATTCATATACAATAATGGTCACATCAAAACAAATATACGCTACATCCTCTGAACAGAAATACTGATTTTATGCAAACAGTGTCATTATCCGAATAGTTAGAGGTCTTGTAAATTCTAGTACAGATTGCATTTTAGGTGAAACCACTGTACCTTGTGAATCAGACCATACAGTGGCATGCAACCACGTCAGTGTTACAGCTGCAACAAACAGTTTCATCCCAAATACAACTGACTGACTCATCAAATGAAAGCATAATACAAACGATGAAGCCAGAAGATACGAGTGAAGTTCATATCTGCAAAAAGACCCCAACTTTTAATTGCATCCATACGATGATACAATAAGGATCAAGGGATAAAACTCAATTACAAAAGACAGCAAAAGCTTTGACAACAAGCTTACAGAGTTAGGCACCGAAACGTTGCACTTGCCTGTGTGAACCTTCATCGATGTCAATAACATCCTCTACTAGCCTATATGGCAGTCCAAAGAGACAAACTGAGATGAGAAACTTGTTATCTGGGAGCAAGTAGCCAGATTACCTATCTGTACCTCAATTTAGTACAACTGCCTAACTGTCATTCTTTCTCGAATTGAGGGGAGAAAATAAGTCAGAAACAACTGCGGGAAATGAATACCAGAAGCACTAAGCAGTAGTTTTCCGGTTATAACAAAGAGAAGTTGCAACTATTCACAGGGTTCTTAGAAAATTATAGATTACATCCTTCGCTAAAAGGTCCAAAACTTCAATGAATTCTGAAAAGGAAACAAATTTCATTCGCTACTTGCTGTTAGCTATAGCTGCATTTAGCTCTTAATAACGGACAATTTAATGCAAAACCAAATTTCCCAGAAAGAAGTAGAGCAAAAGAAACAAAAAACACGCTCTGAAATGGAAATAGAGCAAAAGAAACAAAAAACACAATCTGAAATGAAAGGAAAAGAAAAAAGGCACGAACTTTTGGCCACGGAAGGTACCTACAACTTATCATCAAGTGGTCAAAGAATTCCACTAGTAGTAGACAAGAGACATGGATCAAATTAGAGAAAAATTACATGTATCATTTTTGCTTTCCCAGCAAGGACATGCCTAAAAGCATGATGGCATCCTTCAAAACGAAGAACCCAAATCCAAAACAGGAAGCACCCTCGAGGCAGCTTTTGAGTTTTAAGAAACAGAAGTTAAAAGTGGAAAAAAGATGTTACCTTTCAAGGAAGAATCAGGCTGGAGAAGAAAGATTACAGATTTCTCAAGTGGGTGGTACAAAAAACAGGCTGGAGAGGAAGGAGGAGCGGTTGTCTCAAAAGGGTAAAAGCGATTTGATAAGATTTCATTGAATCAGCAAATAAGAATTGGATCTTTCTTTGCTTTTGAGGTTTTTTGAGCTGTCAAGGGCTGTGAACCAAAGTGTTTCCCCCCAGTGCTTCAATCAGTTTTTACTGTTTTAACAACCCAAAATCTAAAGCCAAAAAGAAAAAAGTAGTGCCATCTTCTAGTTTCTGGTCATTTATCTACCATACTTCCATTTCTTGATTTTCCAACTTATTTTTGTCTGCAAGCTTCTAAGAAAGACTTTAATATGAAAGATTGACACTTCTTGAATTCTTTCTGAATCATTGCTTTTTGAATCTAATCCAATTCATTTCTACTGTTTCATCAACTCTGTAGACTTCTGTCATTTTTCTCACCAATTTACCCCAAAATTCCTCCCTGTAAGAGTGACAGATAACATCTAAGTGCAGCTTCCATGCCCTTTCAGCTGAGAAATGGAATTCAAATAAAATAACTCATTAATTTCAACATTTTATTAATTTTTAATTAATCTACACACACTCAAAAACTTAAATCTTTAACCAAATGATTAAAGGTAAGAAAGCCACCAATAGCGTACTCCCACTTGAGTAAAGTTTGGCAGGCCCATTATAAGGATTTTATCACATAAAAAATTTGTGTTAAGTTCATATTTTTATTTGTCTTAATTATGTTATTTTATTAAATAATTCATAAATAATTATATATTTAAATTTTATTTAATACCATTTAAAAGTTTGTAAATTTTATTTTCTCGTTAAAAAAATTGATATTACTTTCTCGCTATTTTTCATTGCCTAAATACATATTTAAGCATAAATCAACCTTTCTCGAGTAAAATCAGTAATATTTTAGTATTTTAAATTTTTAATCCCGTCAATTATATAAATAATTGCTATAATTACAACGCGACTTCACCACTTACTTCATGTGGCAACAATTTCAATGCACAAGGCTCTTCGTGATAAGCGGAAGAAAAATATCAATTATATGCATCTTTTTTTAATAACTTTTGTATTTTACAAAAGTAATAAAAAATAACTTTATTAGTTGCTCCAAATTTTATTTTATGCAATTTTGCTAATTATTTTTTAAATAATTATAAAATTTATAGTTACTACTGTTAATATTATAAAATAAATTATTAAATCATCATCATTATCTAGTTTAAAATCTCGCAATGAAGCGGAGTCTGAAGAGGTTTGATAGTACGCAATCTTATTCCTATTGGTCGATGTTTACACGTTAATATACACAATAAATATAATTTTATTTTTCAACCCTTTTTCACACAATAAAAATAGTGATTAAGCCATATATGTTTTAACTAATCAATTTTAAAAATAATCAAAGTAGCAAACTTACCACAGATATTTATAAGCAAAAATATATTTAACGTCCTTGTATTTATTATGCCCCCTTTATTTTAAAAATACAGTTATTACTTCTTTTGATCACCAATAAAAAAGAGTTTAAAATTTAAAAATACTTTTTTGAATTTTACAATTTCTAGTCCTCGACCTCACGCCTTTCGACATTATTGATGTTGTTGCATGGAAAGGTACTTAATTACATCTTAATCTTAGATAAACGAGATGATTAGACATGATAATGATGGCTTAAGCAGGAAGACAAAATCAAAATCCTTTTTGCTTCTTGAAATAAGTCAATATGTTCATTAAAATAAGAATTAAATTCAATTTCATTATTTAATTATGAGTCTTTAATTTATTAAATATTTATTAAAAATGAATAATTTAGATTATGTATATTTAATGATTTAGTTAATATATACTTAAAAATTAATCATTGAAAATTTTATCATAGTAAAAAAAAAATTATGTTATGTAAAGTGAAACTTTTTAAGGGTGACAATTAAGTTCAGAGTTAAGTATTTTCAATTACGCTTCAACTTAAGTTGCTTAGACTTAGACCGATTTAAAACTCAATTTTTTTAAACAAAACGATATTATTTTATTTAAAAAGGTTAAATTTTGGACCGGTCGATATATCTTATGCAAAATATAAGTTCAACTTAATTTCACAAATTCATATTATTATAAATATCATAAACAAGTGGCCTGTGGGTAACGGAAGTACGCACGTTGTGTAGATCACTTCCAAGTCACGATTGGTGAACCATTTATGACCAAAAAGAAAAGGTCATTTTCTCAAATCTGTAGGATTCGGACAAGGAATTCCACCACAGACAGCTGAAATGTGTGTCTCACTGTCTGCTTTTGATTTTAAAAAATCATAATATTAATAAGCTACGTGGGTTTTAAGCAATAATTAAAAAAATTAATCCAATTAGTTAATAATTTTATCATAAAAAATTAATTGATTAACACAATTTTATAAATTAATAAATTTTCATAAATTATAATAAATCAGTTAATTTTTATCACAACTTTCTTCTTTAATTAAATTTTAATTTTTCAATATTTTATGACAGTATAATATTAAAAAAATTATTTGAAAATAACCTTTCAACTAATTAAGATAAAGATGTATATTATTGGAATTTCACGAATCAGCGAAATTTATACTAAATATTGTTATTTGTTGTTATTTATTATTTTTATTAATTTTTAGACTAAAATTTAAAATATTGGTTGTTGGTCATAATTAAGTGGGGTTAATGAAAACAATTGATCTTGTCAAGGGAGGAATCATTAAGCACTGAAAAGAGTGGTTGAGGCTGCTTGTAGCAGTCAAAGTAGGGCTTGGTCTTTCTTTGACTTTCAGGATCGTTTTTTTAATGTTAGCCGACACGTGAGTCCCAATTTTTTAATGAAAGTTAGTTAGTACAGAATGCAGATTGGAGGAGAGAGAATTGGAACTTGTACAAATTGGACTTGGAACTTGTACAAGTCACGACTCCTCACTGCGATGTAAATAGTTAAGCCCAAGCTTCTTCATCTTGTGTAACATGTGCTACCGCATCAAGCACGGTAAATTAGATATCTACTTAACTCAACTTAAAACTAATAAATCAAGTTTAATTGACTAAGTTTAGTACCAAATTTGAGTTTGGAAGATTGACTTAAGGTTTGACTCGAATAGTTTAACCCTCACCTTAAAATAACGTTATTTTGATTTTGAACCACTCAGAGTGAATCCAAACTGAATTTCGAACTACATACAAATGTTTTCAGATAACGTCAGGTTAGGCTAAATTGGAAATCACCCGAGTCTGATTAGGCCCAACTTGACCTGATTTATTTTTATTTTTTATTTGTAAAAATAAAAAACGACATTCATTCCTAATCACATCTAAATCCAAATAAATTTTATTAGATTCATAGGTAACCACCATCCAATAATAAGATTAATCACTTCAATCTCATCATTAGACTAAAAATAACAAACTTGTTAAATATTCCTCATAACTTCAAAACAATTAGAAATCTCATAAACAAAATGCC
>JANIIA010000192.1:3034725-3047602 GCA_027478495.1 Erythroxylum alaternifolium
TGCATGAGCATGAAAAATGCATTTCTAAGCTCTCATTAATCACTCATATTTACTATTCTAACCTCCCAAAGGTAATGAGATGTTACATTTAAAGGTCATTGGGAATATATACAGATTGGCCTTGAGCCTGTGTCATTTAGACACATACAGTTTTACAGGTATATCCTTAAAGTTTCACATGACATAGGGGAATATAAATTTTTAATCCCATAAAGGTTCTCTAATGCAGTTTAACATTCAGTTAGAGAACACGAAGGTTTTCTCTAATGCAGTTTAGCATTTGGTAAGAGGAAACAAGTTTTCTCTAATGCTGTTTAGCATTCAGTGAGAGAAAACATGATTTCTCAAATACAGTTTAGCATATGAGGTTTAACATAAAGTTAGGGAAATCGAGACCTACAAGCAAAGATGATATAATTTAGATCATACAGGTATCATCTTAGTTTGTCAAACTCCATTTTCTCATTTATGTTAGCGAGGTATTAGACATGCGTGATTGTATTTGATCTGTATCGCACATGACACATGCGTTTGATACTTTTCGGTATCGAAAGCCTTGCAGGATGGAATGATGGACGTTCTTTATCTTTGGATCAAATTTTTGTTTTTAAACTTAATCAACTAATACAGTAGCATAGCTTAACTGAGTTTTAAAACTATTTTTAAACTTGAGTTAAAACCACAAATAAGTATTGTCTAAGGGGAGAATGTTGGACAATTTTGTCCTTTCCCATAAAGTTGAACAACATTTAATTGCATTTTTAATCTTTTTAATAGATTATCGGTTAAGTTACATAATTTGATTCGGATAAAAATAATAAAGTGGTCCAATAAATGATTTAAATCAATGGGTCGAAGTTCAAGTGGAAAATAGATCCCGATTAATGTGGAGCAGACCCATATCAACTTGTGATGGAGAAGCCCAATATGAAAATTATATATAAATGTTAAGGTTTCCTACAGTTGCTCATATCAATCGTAAGCATAAGGATTCTCTAACTCGTTAAGAGTGCTTAAGTTTTGAGAAAACTGTAGAAAAACCTCGATAGCGTCCCGTTGAAGGATTCCCGTGAAGACGATGGTAGATTAGGGCTCATTTCGGCTTCGAAAAGCTCATATGAAGTTATAAAACCGAAGTCAAGTATTTTCCGCATTTCTTTATTTATTGCTCTTTTACGTTCGATCCAAGATACGTAACTAAAGTATCGTTACGTATTACATAAAGAACTCATGATCTAACTAGTACACATATTAATGGAGACCGTGCGTGAATTCTCACTATTTCTTTTGCAAATCGAGTAATAAGCAACCCAGAACATGAAAATATTGAAAAGAAAATTAAGTTGAACTTGTTATCGAGAAGATTCTCTTACTTGTAACATCTTCTACCAAAAAAATTAAAAAGATTACTTGTGAAATAAATTCTACATCGTTCCTATTCTGCAAGTAAATTACTTAAAAGTATAAAAAAATGTACTATTTAATCCTCAAAATCTAACAATATTGTGTGCATGATTAACTGATGCAGAGTCTGAAGATATCATTAGTACGTAATTTTACTCTTAATTAATAAAGAACCTGTATCTAAGTTAATAAAATTTTACTAAAAATATTCTACTAAATATGACAAAAAATACATTCATCTATGTTTTGGGAATGGTATGACCTAAAATTGAAAACACATCCCACTATCAAAAGCATATAATTGGTCCTTATGAAATTAAAAAAATTGTCATATTGTATCATTTATAGCAATCCATTTTGTATCTCCCTCCTACAAAATGATTTTAAATTCAATTAAGTTTAAACTATTGTAGCAATTTATAATCGTAATTATATCATTTATAATTATTAAAATTATTCATAACAGTAATACAATCTAAAATTTTTATATCTCATCTCTAATTATTAAAGTTACCGATCATAATAATATAATTCGTAGTCCGTATTTTAACATCCTGATCTACAAACATATTCTCCATTATAAGAAGAATTAGATGCCAACGAATTAGAAACTTTATTCTCTGTTTTCTTTCTTAGCCAATCACCAAGGATGACATAGTACGTGGACCACATTTCACAACCTTTTCTACCTTAAAAAAAAAAAAGGGGGCTTTTCCTTCGTTAGAAAGCAACCACCAAAAAAAAAGAAGAGGAAAAGAGAGCGCCATATAGGAAAAAGCCTCTGTATCAACAAGCCCTTTCAACGAAGAGGAGGACTCCCAGAAGACCTAACCACGTATTCCCTGCAAACGTGGATGAATAATTAGAGACTAAACATCTATTAATATTCAACTAAGTGATGTCTCTAATCAAGAAATTAACCTTAATCTTATATTTATTAAAAAAAAGGAAAGCTTACAGGAGAATAGATGAGAGGAACTCCAAGCAAGTCCCTGCTCCAGGGTATAGCCATTGCAATCAGTAGTAGAATTGACTCCATTGTTGCACAAGCACAGAAATGAATCTGTAGGACCAAACCCACATGCACCACCACTGTTCTCGCAAGTGTTACACTTATTATCGAGGTTAAAATCATCGAATGCTCCATTTCTGTACTCCACAGCCACCCCAAACTCCCATCTTGAGGGGTCGGTTGGTGAATCCTGAAGCGAAACAATCGAAGCAAACCCAGAACATTTGAGAGCTCGGAGATCAAGTTCACCTTTACCGTCAAAATTAGCCGGAGAGTACACACAACAGGTGTTTGTGGGAGGGAAAAGTGGCAAACCCAGTGAAACCACAGATGGGCAAGTGTAAATGGAGGCACAGAGGTTAGAGGAGGAAGAGTCACAGACCGGCAAGCCCTTGATGGAGAGTGCGGTGGTCGGCGGCTGACATGACAGGAGGAGAAAAGTTGATGGACCGAGCTGAAATGGGCTAGCCCAGTCGAGGCCGAAGATGGAGGCCGATTGATGCATGGAACTGCATGAAGACATTGAAGTAGGGTTGATGACAAAGCTTGAGGTGTCGTAGGATATGGAGGTGATAGGGTAGCAGCCTGTGTGGGTGGTGAGGAGAAGCTGGTTGCCGTCGGGTGAACATGTCACATAAGGGTGGAACCGCGGCGAACCGCAGCCGTAGGTGGTGCCAAATGGGTACTTGACCTGTAGAGAGCCACACTTGGCCTGACATGGCGACTCTGTGGCTAGTGTTGGGTAGGAAGTCATGAAGAAGATGATCGAACCGATGATGAACATGTCGGAGAATGGTTGTTCCATCAGAAAAGGTCGAGATAGGCCGATGTAAAAGAAGAGTAATGGAGGTATGTTCGCTTTGTAATTGGCAAGAACACTTTTATCATCTATCAGATAGATAGATTCCAGTAAAATTAAAATTTTTTAATTTATTAGAGTTAAAATAATAATAATTACGATTCATAATGTTCTTTTTACTAACACTAATATAAATTTAAATTTGAAAATATATTTTTATGTTTAGTTTGATTCTTTTCTAAGTATACCTATTATATTTTTACATTTAGAATACTTATAGTTGAAGTACTTATTTTAAATAAAATTGTAATATGTATTAAATACGACATTTATGTTTTTTTTGCTATCTATTGATTAAAATTGAATATATTAAAAGATTTATAAATAATAAAAGCTAACTAATCAAATGACTATTTCTAGTCATTTTAATAATGGTTAGGCTCAAGCTTAATTTTTGTTAACAAATTCTACACTCTATTCATATTAAAAATTCTAATATGGTATCAAAGCGTACCTGGTCTGAATTTTTACAGTTACCGTTGCGTTTATTTTAAATTTATAAAAAATTAGCATCCATAAATATATAGCGATGTTAATAGGTCAGGTAGCTCGTGGCCTGATCTAACCCAACCTTATATATATATATATATTTAAAAAATTAAAAAACGATGTCATTTTTTAAGTTTCGGTAGCCCAAACAATTTTGGCCTATGATCAAGTCAATTCTGGCTAAAATCGAGCCAGATTAGGCATGTCAAAATTGGCATTCCTATAAATATACAACAATAGTAACACCCAGGTAGCTTCCTTTACATATAAACTAACCAATAATAGTAACAATTCTAATCATTTTGATAATGATTAGACTTAAACTTAATTTTGTTAATAGATTCTACACTCTATTTATATTAAAAATTCTAATATGTACTCTTTAATTATATAGGGTAAACAAAACATTAATTTAGTTATATAGGTAGTGACATGCATGGACTGACCCAAGCTATTAATCATACGTAGACATGGAGTTCAAAAGCAAAAAATATTTAATTGCGAAATTAGGTTAACTAAAGCATTTGCTAGTCACCAATAAGTTCCTCCATCTAAAATAAACTAAAAGCTACTTCTCGACGTGTAAGCTACTCATTCATATAAAGTATATGAACTTGTCTGACTTCTTTTTAGGTACAGAAAAAGGTCCTTTACGATGGAGTGACCTAATTTATTTCAAATTCTCATATAAGGCTTTTTTTTATAAGAGGTCTTAAATTTGAGTCACTAAAATAAGAGGGAAGAGGGAAAATTTTTCCCATTGATGATCCTTTAGCTCCTTAAGTATACTTATTGGTCGGATCAATTACAGACGTCTCGCTTTCAGTGTTAGTATAGAAGTTAGAGCTACTAGGAAATTTGTAGTTAATGGAAACATGATGTTAAGCAGGGCAGTGATCAATCAGCAGTTGACCAATCAGTACGTGACGACTCTTTATGCGCAGAAATATACAGACTACGTAAAAACTTGAAAAATTTTAAAGTTCTAGATTTACCTCCTCTAGAACTCTTAAGATAGGATCTTAGAGGCTTAAGATTAGTTTGGCGAAATTAAAATACCTAATGTATATATAAAAAAGGTCCTTTTGAAAAATTGTGTCTAAAATTCATTTTTTATTAAGAATTTTTTTATAGTTAATGATCCATGAATATTTATAAAGAGTGTTTTCGCGAAACGAATCCGTGACCTTTTAATTACAAAAAAATAACCTTAATTATTGCTCTAAAGTTGCATGTATCATAACTAACTTAAACAAAGCGGAGAGCTATGTGCCCTGAATTCATTAACTTTTTTACCTCGATTCGCCTAATAACAAAATGCTTATATAAAAAAAATAGACATTTTGTATATTGAAGAAGTTAAATTTTGGGCAAAATTTAAAAATTTAAAAAATATGAGAAAATTTTAAAAATATTGAACTTGTCAAGGCAAAATTTAAAAATTTTAAAAATATGGGCACAATTTAAAAATATTGAACTTGTCAAATTCTTTGAGATAACCAATGAAAATTGGCAAAAAGTCGTACTAAGAGCATTATGCCCGTCCCCGATAATCTGAATCACTTTAAGATTGTCTTGTAGCTGATTGGAGCAACAAAATGTAGACCTTTTGGTTCAAACGTAAGCGAAAAGGATGGCGTACAAATGAGTTTAACTAAACCGAGCACAAGGGATTTTGAAAGTAGGCGATAAAACCCCTGACTCTAACAATAAAAAACAGTGTGTTTTCTTTCTTTCATTTTCCAGTGAGAAAGCTCTAGCCTCATCCTCCACACCACCTGCCTCCGTGCTTCGTTCCCGTTCTTCACTCTCTCCGTTTCTCTCTCTAGGGAGAAGAAGAATTGGTTGAGAATTGAAGAGAACAGGAGCTCAAACCAGGTTTGTTTCGTTGATATGTACTGCCTTGCTCTTCAACTGCCCTAATTTTTGGCGCTTTAAGTGTGGAAGATGAGATTTCATTGCTTTTCCTTTTTGTTTGCTCTTTTTCAATACGTTCTATGGCTGTTTTTGGTCTTTTGACTGTTTTCGCCGTTAGGTTACTGAGAACTATGCGCTCATTCGTGTTTGTATAGTTCAAATTACATGCGGCTTTGTTTTGGGGCTTTGTTCTGGGTTATTATTATTAGCCAACTAAGGTTTTGGTGGTTCGTTTGCTATGTTTTATTGTTAGAGTTAAAACCCTAGTAGGCAATTTATTGGTATTGTGGTAATAAAACTGTTATTTCTGCTTTTTGAAGCTAATTTTATATAGTTTTGGTTTGAAAAGCTCGGTGAAATGCTAGAAATATGAAGTTCAATGGAATGAAATGTTGGGAGTTATCTATCTAAAAGAAATAAAAGCTCAATGGAAAAGTTGATGTTCCGGCCATTTGCAATGAAACGACCTCCTATTTTGTAACAAGATGTTCAATATAAATGTCTAGGTGGATGATTGGGAAGAAATATTGTTGATGAGGGAGTTTGTTTTCCTTTCCGAGGTTTTACTGTTGCCAAACAAATTTGCATAGAGATTTTTATCTATGAAGTGTTTGTCAAACTTTCTTTGTTTTTCACTGATTTTGTTAATGTCATTTTCTGAAAAAAAATTATTTTTGGACAGCACAGAAAGATATAATTTGTTATCAACATGAAGACCACAACTGGATATCTGTTTTAAGAGCCCAAGTTGCCCTTATTGTTGTCTCAAAATTAACAGCACAGCCCTTGTGTTATCAATACTTAAATGTCTGTTTAATCTTTGCACGGTATAAAGAATTTTCTCATTTCCTCAAGGCAATAGCTGTTATGTGTGGATTTCACTCTTTTGCAACATGTACTTGCAGTGTACGGAGACACATGTAAGACAGTTTGTTCCACTGTATTATGGTGTTTCTGGCGAATTGAATCTCAGAATTTATCTCTTCTTCAGGTTGAATAGCATATCAAGTGTAAATTAATCGCATTGGACCTTTCACTTGCTGAAAGAATTCTTTTGGATGGCCATTATACCAAGTGGAAGCACATCGGTTGCTCAATGGGGTTTCTGTCCTCAGTTGATGATACGTGCTTATCTGCCAAATAAGATGGTGACCACTCAATACTGGTCAGCATGCCCTCTTCAATCTCTGTCTCCCTCTCTCTCTTCTCTCTCTCCTACACACACAAGAAAACATGAATGCACCACCCACCCAAGAATTTGATGCACCAAACTTGGTAGTTTTGTTTGAAAGCTTTAGCCATGTTGTTGCTGGCAGCATATGTTTCCAAATTGAAATTCTTTTGTAGTTGAATATCACAAGTAACAATATGTATGCAAGTCTCTTGAGGATAAGTCTATTGGCTTTTAGCATCAAATGTACCAATTTCCTTCAATTCTGATCGTAATTGTTTTTGTTCCCGGTAGTTTGTTGCATTCACATTTGTGTGTTTTCCATCTATGCTTTCCTTACATCTTGTGCTATAAATAACCTTCATAATTTCATATTCTTACCGTTATTATTGTCAATTTTTTCATTTTGATGATTTTTGTGATTAACTGCTTCCAAACCTTTTTGCAGCCCTCAAAACAAGATGAGCTATCTGGCAGCACCGAGTTCAAGCTTATTTTCACGGGATTCCCTCCCTATTTTTTCTGTCATGGGGCCATCACGAACTTCTCATCGTAGTAGGGGAGCTCGGCTTATAGTTAGAGCTGATACTGTGAGTCTAACTGTACATGATGTGTGTTCACCTTTGTGGAAAAGTGCTCTGAATGTCCGGAAGAGGCATTAACTATTGAATTGGTTTCCAAGACCTTATGCACTTGGCAGGATACCTCCATTAGGAGAATTCTTTTACATACCTAGAAGTCTTGTTTACAATTGTTCACAACAAGAACCCTTTTTATCGTTGTTTATTTGTCTAAGAGGTAGTATTATCTCTTTTGCAGGATTACTATTCTGTTCTTGGAGTGTCCAAAAATGCAAGTAAATCTGAAATTAAGAGTGGTATGTGCTTCCCTTGCCATTGTTTATTACAACCAACCAGTTCTTGACATTCTGAGTACAGAAATCATCTATTATTGGTTGATGAATCAATAAATTTTTGTTCTTTGTGCCACCCCAGGCTTGTTGCTCACTGAAATTTTCTTTCTTTGTCATTGATAGGTCTGATAGTTTAGAATGGTTGAAAGGAGTTGATTGTTATGATAGACAGTTAATTCCATAGATTTGAATTTGCCATTTTTTGTTGCTGCTTTCAAGGGTTTATGTATTTAGTATGACACTATTATTTATTTTTCTATTATTCTTTGGATGGATTTTTTATATTCTTGAGATTGTAAAATTTCTTATACTTCATTGTTTCCAGCTTATCGGAAGCTTGCTAGGAATTATCACCCTGATGTAAATAAGTAAGTTGATCTTCTATTGAAGCCTTACTGTATTTTGAATACATCTTTTGAACTTTGTTTTATTTTTCTTACGTTATCAGTTTACTTCTTTGTAGTGTATTTTACATTGATTATTATTTACCTAAATATGAAACAGCTTTCCATGTTTTTCATTTTAAATGTTTAAAACTGAGGAATCAACCCTCTTGTTGTTAATACCAATTTATTGATTAAATGCTTGCAGGAGAATGATGTTTGATTTAAATTTTCATTATCTGATAAGTCAGTTATAATCTTATTGATGTAGGTTGAAAGTTCATCAAATTTACTTATAAAATTTTAACTCAGTCTGTCATGTTTAGAACTGTTGTCACATGCACTTTTTAGCATTTATTGTTTTAATGGGACTTATCAACAATTTTGGAACAATAAAAGGGATTGATTGTTCAAATTTGGATATAAGAAGTCTGTTTACTGGAAATGTAAAATATGATTATCTTTTTTGATAAAAGCCTTTTTTATTAATTGCTAAAACTTTAATGAGAGTTGACTACACATAAGTAGTTATTCATAGTCCAAACCTTCTCTATCCCTTGTGTAGTTCATGCTAAAATGTACTAAATATTTTGTGCAAGAGATGAATTTTGTTACTGACTAAATAAAGGGACTTGGGTCATACTCGTTCGAGTTCGACCTTTAAAAAGATGTTTTTTCTTAAATCTTTCTCTTGCATTTAATCTTAAAAAGATATTTAATCTTGCTCTTGCATCCCAAAATTAAAGATGGAGTACTATGAAAATATGCCACTGCTCTTGATTAGTACTTGGCAGTGGTGTTATCTATATATGATACAGACCACCTGATATACTATTATCTCTTGTGCTGTAGAGACCCTGGCGCAGAACAAAAATTTAAGGAAATTAGCAATGCATATGAGGTACAGCTTGTCTTTAGATCATACTGGTTTCGGGTTTTTGAATGGTTGGAACAGTTGTTCTTTATCTTTGTGTACTAAATTGATCTGAGCGTAAATTTATTGTGCAGGTCTTGTCAGATGATGAGAAACGATCTGTGTATGATAAGTATGGGGAGGCTGGTCTTAAAGGTGGTATGGGAATGGGGGTAAGTTGATTTGTAACATGTTGATTACCAACTAGGCTTTGGAAATTATATACAGATTCCAACTTTGTTCTGCTTTCTCATGGTTGGATATGTGGGTTCAACTTGCCAGGATTTCAGCAACCCTTTTGATTTGTTTGAGTCACTATTTGAAGGAATGGGTGGCATGGGGGGTATGGGCATGGGAGGCAGAGCTTCCAGAAGTAGAGCTGTTGACGGCCAGGATGAATACTACAACCTCATCTTAACTTTTAAGGAAGCAGTTTTTGGAGTTGAAAAGGAAATTGAAATAACGCGACTTGAGAGCTGTGGGACTTGCAATGGCTCTGGTGCAAAGCCAGGGACGAAAGCATCCAAATGTAGTACATGTGGTGGGCAAGGGCAGGTTGTCTCATCTGCAAGGACCCCATTGGGTGTCTTCCAGCAGGTAATGGCTTGCTCTGCATGTGGCGGGACAGGTGAAGTTTTTACCCCTTGCAGCACATGCTCTGGTGATGGACGGGTGAGGAGAACAAAGCGCATTAGTTTGAAGGTTCCTCCTGGGGTGGACTCTGGTAGCCGTTTGAGGGTCCGATCTGAAGGGAATGCTGGAAGAAAAGGCGGGGCACCTGGTGACCTTTTTGTTGTCATTGACGTCATTCCTGACCCCATACTAAAACGTGATGATACCAATATCTTATATACATGCAAAATATCATACATAGATGCAATTTTGGGCACTGCAATTCAGGTGCCAACCGTGGATGGTACAGTTGATCTGAAGATTCCAGCAGGCACCCAGCCAAACACCACACTTGTAATGGCGAAGAAAGGAGTCCCCGTGCTAAACAAAAGCAACATGAGGGGTGATCAGTTGGTCCGTGTACAAGTCGAAATCCCGAAAAGATTAAGCAATGAAGAAAGAAAGCTTATTGAGGAGCTTGCAGATCTAAGCAAGGGGAAAACTGCAAGCAGTAGAAGATAGTATGCCTAGGTATCGTGTGTATATTACTTGCCACAATCAATTCGTTTCATCCCTCTTGTGGATGCAAAGTTTTGACAACCTTGTTGCTTTGCAAATAGAAACATAACAGTTCTCAATCCTGTGAACTGCATATGGAGTAAGCAAATGTTTGTATTGGCAGGAAAAGAAACCATACTAGGTAAACATTGGGTAGGACGTGAAGTTAGGGACGTTTATATTTTTTTTTCTGGTTTGTTTTGGAAGATGAACTTCACTTTGCTTCTATATTGAATTTTGTGATGGGGCTACGATTTGTTTCTCTATACTAATTTCTTGATTTTTGTTTTAATTTGATTATTAAGGTCTAAAGACATATGCCAATCAAGACCAACTTGAATCTCTTTCCTTTCCATACTTAAGTCAGTCAAAGCTCACAGAACCTTTAGAGTAGGTTTGACAGTAACTGAAAAAAAAAAAGTTCAAGTTTAAGCTTGATTGGATTCAAACATTTGAGTTTTAGTTCGATTGAGTTCGAATATTTGAGTACGAGTCTAAATTTTAAAAAGCATATTTTAGTGCATTAATTTTAGGATTTTCATAATTAATCGGATTTAAATTTTTATTGATAAATTTAAGCTTGAAATTTTATTAAACTTACTTTTGATAATTAGAATTGATCCATCAACTTCAGGTTTAGCTGGTCCTCACTGAGATTACATTCTTGCTTAAGTGCATATTGATTGACTTGCAAAACTGCAGTTCCTTTTTCAAACTCTCAGTTCCACCAACACTCCTCAATCACTCAAAAGTCATCACCGAAACGGATCACTAGTAAGTGCAAAAACGACTTCAAAAGTTCCATTGGAGACTTGCTGACTTACACAGCACAGCTGCAAATTCAATACAGATGGAGTCCTGCTGCGCAAACTTGTACAACAAACAATGGTTCGAAATTTTAGATACTTCTACGTAAACTTAGTAAAATTTTATATTGGTTCCTGTGTTTCTGCTCCACGAAAGAGCTAAGAAGGTGCCATTTCAGGCCGCCATGACGTCGTGGTGTGTGTCCTTTTTGCTCAACTGGTCAAATATGCCGGGACTTCCACTCCATATAAATCTTTGACTAACTAATATACATATTGTTTCTTTCTCATCCACAATGCCGTGTTCATACAAAACAAGCGTCTGATTCTAACTGGACGTCCTAGACACTCCTGATGCTCACATAACTAGCACGACCATTTCCTTGTCGTTCTTTACAGAGAACAAGAAACAGATGCATGTAGACGCCAAGATTTCAACATAATAAGATGAGATGTTGGTCTAACATCTCAAGCTTGCTTAATTCGATGTCATGATGGAGTTTGATCCTTGGTTCTATCTACAAAGCAATCTGTGACAAAGCAGAGCTAACTCAAACATTACGAGACTTATCTTTATAGATGATTTAGTTTATCTTTATATTTCTTTTCGATGTGAAGTCAATTTCACTTGTCTATATATTTTTTGCAGGTAACTGTAGTTGATGGTTGTCCATGAACATCCATGGTTGAAGTTTCCAAAAGGAATGTGTATATGGGTGCCACTTGATAGGGATGATGGAAGCTGCCAATCATGATAAGATGGAAGAAATGAAGAAAGACCTAGCAGCGTATGTGCACTAGTTCTATAGGTTAAGACAAGCCATCGTTTCAAAGTTCAAAGCCATTATCATAAGTACTCGAGGACAAACTCTACCAAGTTGAAAATTTTAATTCATTCAACAAGTCACTCTAAATTAATTTAATTATAAGAGAAATATATATTTTAAAATAATTAATTAAAATTTAGTTATTTTTTTACCTCTTTTTTTCTTTTCAGCAAAAGATTGTAAAACTCATTATATATCATATTTTTAATATTTTCTCAAATTATAATTTAAAATCTCCCTTTCTCTTTTTAAAGTAAAACTATACCATAAATTTTCTTCATCACTTACAATTTTACATCAGGTTTAAATCGATTGTAATGATAATTTTAATTTTAATTTAAAATAATTATGTCTTAAAATAACTAGATATAAATTGATAAATAACTTTTTTGTAATTTTAATCCACTATTAATACTTCTTTTTAATATAAAATCCGTGATACAATTTTTAAGAAATATTCTTTTAAAAAATAATTGAAAAAATAACTCCAAATCTTTAGTAAGAGATAGCTTTTTGTCAAAGATTAATTTAAAAACATCTATCGTTTTTGTTTTTTAGTGATAAAATAAAAAAATCTCACAACAGTCCAAGTTATAAAAACAGTGAGACATTTGCTCTATCCCATGTTAATTAGGAAAAGAACAACAAAATGTCGCTTTTATTTCCATCAATTGAATATGACAGAAAATTCGGAAGACATACAGATGCATACAATATTGTATAATTCAGGTCTTGGATGGACTCAGGTTTTGGACATTATTGGTCTCTAGTGATTCCTCATAACAGAAATAGACAACATGAAATGAAATAGGATTATGTTTATATGAAGATTGCTGTGATCTAATCCAGAAGGCTAGTTAGATAATTCCATTGCTTTGATCTGTCTTCGGACCGCAGTTAAGAACATCGTTGATCAATCTGTCAAAACCAATGTATGATGATCCTCCAATATCAGTAGCTTCTTCTGCTTTCTTTTTCCAATCCAAAGCCTTCTTTCTCATCCTCTTCCCATC
>JANIIA010000192.1:3172632-3187036 GCA_027478495.1 Erythroxylum alaternifolium
AATCCCCCATGTAGTGCAAGCATATCGAGAATTAGTCTGCTGATCTGCAAAAAATGGCCAGCAGATCACTGGAACCCCATAGCTTATAGTTTCCACGGTAGAATTCCATCCACAATGTGTTAAGAAAGCACCAACTGATGGGTGTGCTAGAACTTGTTCCTGTGCACACCAAATTGTTAGCAACCCTCTATCCTTAATCTCCTCCAGAAATCCTTCAGGCAGGGTTGCAGAATCGCCTTTTACTATATCAGACCTGATGATCCATAAGAATGATTGCTTGCTATCTGCTAGTCCCCATGCAAATTCTCTCAGGTCTTCAGCGGTCATCATAGCCACGCTACCATAATTTACGTATAGAACAGAATTAGGTGCTCTTTGATCCAATATGTATATAGATCTGCCATGGCCTTGCTATGGAGTAATTATTGGACCCTTCAGGATCGAAGGATCAAAGGTATTATTCATTTCATGTCACTACATCATAGATTAGTTTTTGCCACATGCAAGGAAAGAGTCTTGGTGCTTTTTTCATTAAATAAGCAAAGAATCTTTTACATTGATCTTCTCTATATTTGAATGTTCACTTTTTAATATTATATAGGTAAGTGATAGATTTTTAAATATAATAATTAAAATAAAAATTCAAACTAAAGAGAGGTTCTAATTAATTAATGACATCAATCATTTGGACTTATTGTATTTCATAAATCCTTTATTAAAAAGAACTTAGCTTCAAAGCTCTTTCTCATCGTACTTATTTTATAAGACTCTCCGTTTTGCGAAAATCGATAGACAGTCCTCAATATATGCAACTTTTTATTTGTAATTTTTACAATAAGACTATTTCTCTAATTCGAACATATCATCTTATGGTAAAAAATGAATAACTTTTAGTAGTTACTCTAAAGCTGTACGTCAATTGTATAAACTACTAAGGTTTAACTCTCTCCTTACTAGTTTTATTTTTCTAATTTATGTAAGCTACTAATTTAACAATCAAATCCTAATATACTTATTTTTGGAAATTCTAACTATTTTTTAATTTTTATTGACATAATTGAATATCAAGTTAATTAATACAAATTTCAGGTCTATCAAAAATATTATGTAAAAATTTCAAGAAAATATATACATTTTTTAGTCATGTTTTTAAAACAAATAAATATCTAATTATTGAAAATTAATTCACGATTTCACAAAAACACAGATATTTGGACTCTATTGACAAATTTTCTATTTTAATTGAAATTTTATTATTTTAATTAAAATTTAATAAAATTCCGTCCAAAATTAATTTAAAAATTATCACCGCCATTGATTATTTTATCATTAACTGCACATGCTTAAATTTGGTTTTGCTTAATAATTAATTGTAATAATTAATATAACCACATTAGTAAAGGACAGACCTGTTTGCATCAACAAATGATCATTGGAAATTGTAAATTATGTTTTTGTGTTAAGATCCAATTCCTTCACATAACTCAATAATTAAGTGTAATATGTTTTTAGTAAAGGACAGACCTGTTTGTAAATTATGTTTTTATGTTCCTTCACCTATCTTAATTATTGAGTTAGGTGAACGAATTGGATCTTAACACAAAAACATAATTTACAATTTACAATTTCCAATGATCATTTGTTGATGCAAACAGGCCTGTCCTTTACTGATTTGGTTCTTAACCAAAAACATAATTTATAATAATATCTTACTGCATGCAAACTGAAGCTCTGTCTTCCATGTTCAATTTTTTTATTTGTCCTTCTTGGAAGCTTTTCCAAGAAGTTGGAACGTTCGGCAATTACAAAGCATTCATGTTGATTTGTCCTAAAGCTGGCAATTATTAAGATAATATCACTGAACACCAAGCTCTTGGAGTTGGTATTTTTTTAGTTTTTGTGTCAGCATTTTGTAATTGGCAAACTTCGACTGCAACAATGTTCGAACAAGTTATCCAATCGTTCCACTTTCACGTTGGAGAGTCCAGAGGGTCTTTTTCTTTTTGTTTTTGATGTAATGGACAAGAAACAACTTACAAACTGAAAGCAACGAACGCATTCTTGGTATCGGACTATCTCATAAGACTAAATTGACCACTCGACGATCCTAGCTTAGTTAAGAAATCTACACATTAATTACCTTCGCAAAAGATACGAGAGAAAGAATAAGACCAATCACGAGCAATTAATCTACTAATATCTCCAACAATACTAAAGTATAGATGAGTATGCGAGTATGATTTATATATCAAACAGATTGCTTTCTATGAGTCAGATTCTACTAACACTTTCCGATGTCCATGATCCCAAGCTAAACTTAACTTATACCAAATAGCTTACAACTCAGCGTTGAGATTAGTGACATCGTAAATTTTAGATGGATTATCAATTTTAGTATACACCCAATTCAGGTTCGAGATAGTCCATCCGAAATTTACAAGCTTAGTTTGAGTTGATTATTTTTTTTAATTAAGATTGAGTTTTTTTTTTTGTTTTAGATTGGACTATCCAAATTTTAAAAATTTTAAATAAAAACGACATTATTTTAAAAAATTTTATTAATTTTAAATTTAAAAAGAAAAATACTCAAACTAGACATAGACTAACTAGACATAGACTCAGTCAGATTTCAAGTTACCTATACCGGACCGAACTTGGGTTCGGGTTATATGTTTCAAACTCCAACCCAAACTTTAATTTTTGAGACAAACTTGAACCCAAACAGGAACAGTATTGTACCTACTTTCAAATCACATTAACTACATTAGAATATCATACATTAACTAACTCTTAAAAAATTTATGAGATTTAAAATTTAAGTACTTAATTTTCAGACGTTTATAATTAAACCATTAATACAAAAAGAGCTTTATTTATATAAAATTTAATGATATATTTGTAATATGAATGTCTTATTGTTATAACATTAATTATGATATCATTATTAAATTCTACTTATAGAGACAATTGTGTAAATAGATACTAATATTAAATGTTAATTTATAAATATCAAAACCTTGAAACCTTTTATTTTAATTTGCATAAAAAGGCTCAAGTCCGAGTTATTTTAAAAATTAAGCCATAAATTAAATTGATAAGAAAAGAAATTTAAAGTTTAAAAGGTTCAACCAATATTAGATTGTCATAAAATCAATTAAAAATTAAATAAAATTTAAAATTTAAAAAAATAATTGACAAAATTTATCTTTACTCTTCAATTAAATAAAAATTAATTGGTTTATTTTAGTTTTAAAAACTGATTAGTTTGAAAAAATTCACTAAGCAAAAAAATAAAATATAACTATTTAATAATTCCGTCGAAATAAATCAAATTATAATAAGAGTAATTTATAACTATGTATTTTTAAGCATTGACAAATCTCACTGAAATGTAAAATTTCTAAATATTTTTTCAATTAAATAATGAGCCTTAACAAAATACAATGCCGTGGTTGATGTGAAACCTTCAAGGTGTACGAGATATAAAATCCTTCAGTGTTCCTCTAGCTAGCAGCAAGAACATTTTGAAGCACCAACTCTAAGTCATTTAATCTATAGGATCACAAAAAGTTAATTCAAGTAAGCTAAGACAGGCAACCACAAAGTTCACAGCAAATGGGAACTGTACCTGACATCACTTAGATCTGGATAAATTGCTATTGCATCTTTAAAATCCTGAAATTCACCAGAGAATTTAAGATAGAATCAACGGTCCGGTCCGGGGATTGCACATCAAACCAACGAAGTTTCGTATTAGACTTCATCTGGGAATGCTTATGGAAGGAAGGAGGGGACTGACCTGGTCAGAAGTGGAAGATGTATATGTGATCACAGATGACATCCCAGCTTGTATTGCTGCCTGTAAGCAAAGAGTGAGCTTTGGTATGAAATTTGGAGATTGATCAGTTACTTCTTAAAAGGGTACTTCCACTGAAATTCCTATTCCTTAAAGTCCTTACACTTTTTTAAATGCACACACTCACCCCTTCCGTAACATTTTCCGTTAAAAAACTTGATGAAACTGATACGTGGCATGAATCGGAATATTCAACGTGTCACAGCTCCGTTGGAAAAATTAACAGAAAGGTCCGAATCCATTTAATAAAGTATGAGAACTTTTTACCGAAATGTTCAGCTCAAAATTGCAGAAAACTGCATAGGAGAAAACAAATACCTGCAGGCCAATGACACTATCCTCCACAACCAAACAATCTCTTGCTGACACACCAAGAACCTGAAAGGGAACAAGATTTTACACACGCATAGGTAAAAAGTACAAATTGAATATGACGCTTCTAAGTTCTTGTAAGAAATGATTTACTATGTCTTGACTACCTTGGCAGCTGTGATATAGATTGATGGATCTGGCTTTTTTTCCTTCACATCATCGCCTGCATGATGAATGTACAACATCAATACAGTGAGTCAGAAAGAACAGGGTAAGTCATAAATGAAATTCGTTTACCTGCAAGGAAACAATCAAGACCCTGAAAGCGATCCTGGAAAAAAGGGTTGATAAAAGAACTTTAATTGCCAGATAGTTACGAGATACCAGCTCCAAAAATGGTGGATAGACCTACCATTCCAATAAGGTTCTCAAGACACAGGATGACTGAACTTTTAGTTGCTGCAGAGCAGACAGCCAGTTTTTTCCCCTGCCAAAGTAGCGAAATTGAAAGAGAAGCATAAAACATGCAGCTGATCCATGTTGGAACAGATATTCAGAAAAAAAGGACTCCTCTAGACTTGGCAATGGACCTGGCTAGACCAGAACCTGATCAAATTTTCTAAGACTCAAGCTAACGGACCGAGCCCGTGCCAGCTCTAAGTTCCAGCCTAACCAAAACCCAATCAAAATTAGACTTTATCCGTTGATTTCGGATCAGAACAAACAATGTAGAATGACAAAACAGTTTGAGTTTTGCAAAATGGTAACAATATTATCTTACAGCAGCCTTGGCTTCATCCATCAATCTTAAGACACCAGGTCTAGGTTCCACCTAAATAGAACAGAACAGTAGATATAATGTTCAGATGAGTCGATCGAAACTGTAACAAACATAATGACAACATTCAACACAAGAAACTCAATTTGCCTTCTTACAGTTCCTGATTTGATTATTTCTTTGTATCTTTCGGTTTTCCAGTCCTACAACAACAACAAAGTAAACAAAGTGGTCTGAAAGAAGAAGAGTCCATTACTACACTAAGAAAAATTTCCCAAGTGTTTCTTTATGATACCTGAAGAGTATCAATCAACTTGGCGCGACTCTCATCGTCCTCCGGAGGAGTCTCGAATATGGTGGAAGATGGCCATCCGTGCTCTTTAAAGTACCTGCAACACCACCCAAAAGTCTCTTTTTTTAATATAAACAAGAAGCAGCTTGAATGCTCCCTTTTAGAGAAAATTAAAATTGCTGAAGAAGAAGAAGAAGAAATTGGAGAGAACCATCGCATTTTAGGCTTGCCACCACCAACTTGGTTCTGGAACACGTCGTAGAAATCAGCGGCCCAGTTTAGAATCTCAGGCTCAGAAGGGCAACGAACATTGAAGTGAGCAAAAGCGTCGTTGTAGGCCTGGCGGTGGAGGTGCTCGGATTCTATAATCACGCCGTCACAGTCAAAGATGAGAGCTTGCAATGAAGCTGAAGTAGCAGCAGCAGCAGATAAAGATGGCAATTTTTGCCTCTTCCTGGTGCTGAATCGGACTACATGGGGAGCGGTGAATGTACCCAGAAAGTTAGAGAACGATCTTAGCGGCGGAGACTGCCGAAGACTGGGTTGTCGAGATACGAACATGGAAGCTGTCATCATTACCAAAGTTTGTTGGGGCAAATTTTCGTTTTATATATACTGTTATCGGCTTTTAGATTACTTTTAATTGTGTGGCCCTCGTTCAATCAGTTTAGTGGATTGGGATATGCTAAGAGATACCCTGAACTTGAAGCAGGAAATAAGCGAAGCTAAAGATTGAGCAACATCATGTTCAAAATCACTTCCAATTCACAGCAACACAGGTCACGATACAAATCTCCATTATCCTTCAAATCTTGAAGTTGTTCTGTTTCTACCAAACGAACAAATAACCTCAATTTACATAATGGATACTGGACAGCAACATGTTAAAAGCTTAAGGTAAATGTTATTTAGGACTATATCCAATTTCTGCAGCCGAAACCCTATCCGAGCAGCCTTTATCTAACTCCATCCAGAAGGTCAGAATGAAGATCCACCAGTTTGATCCTTGTTTCTTTTACTCTTCTAACAAAAAACTGAATGAACCCTCCTTCAAAGATGCAAACTTTATGGACATGTCGTTTGGATTCTCCGAATATCTCTCAATTTATTCAGCTTCTGATCATTTGGGAAAATATTCATACTTTCCATCATTAGATCACAACAAATCATGAATGTTTACAAAACAGAGTCATATTCGAAATAGACAATAGTTCTCCATGAAACACTTTCTGAATTTTGTGATCAAAAGAAATAAAACGATAAAACATGTTTTCCCATGAGATGGATCAGATTCCTGGCTTGGATTCTCCTAAGAGAAAGATCGCTCAGTTTATTCAGCTTCGATCATTTGGGGAAAAAATCATCACTTCCATCTTTAAAATACATATTTCAAATTAAAGTTATCTGAAAATAGCCATGAATTAAAAAACCACGAGAACATGAAGACAGAAACAAGTACTCTAATCACCACTACGACAATCCAGGAAGTAAAACATAAACTAATGTAATGAAACTTAAAATATGTCTAAATGATGGATCAGATTTCTGGCTTGGATTCTCTGCAGAGAAAAATCGCTCAGTTTATTCAGCTTCGATCATTTGGGGAAATAATCATCACCTCCATCATCCACACAATAAAACAAAATCGATTATGCTTCCTTGGAAGCACAAAAATCCTACGAACTCTAAAACCCTCTTCCACACACCAACTAAGAATTAAGCACAAGAATGAAAACTGCACATTAACCATAAAAGACAACAACTTAAACATGACCAGTGATAACCATATTGACCAAAATCCAAAAAGGGCTTTTGAAAACTAAAAGAAGTAAAACAAAAAGAATGAATGAAAATTGTAAGGGAGGGAGACTAGTTAATTCTCTCAGACAAATGCCTCGATTTGTCGTCAGGGAAAAATGGAATGGATAAATAAAATCGGACTCGTCATCTGTTTTGGATCATCACCGAGAAACTAAAACACTCCCCCATGGTTTCATCTTTCAAAGAAAGCCCTTTTCACATCGAAAACCAAACAAAACAAAATAATAGTGCAAAAACAAGAAACACAATGAAGAAATTATTCAAAGGAATCATCTAAATTGAGAATTCTTGGTGACGACGACGACGAGGGCAGGAAGGTATGTTCTCTTTATAATGGGAGTTTGGGATGTTTAGGGTTTCATTTCGCGCTAAAAATCCTAAATTGCCCTCACAGGGTTTAGGGTTTTATCACAGCGCCGCGTTCTCTTCTTTGTTTGTTAACCCAGCCGCCTCACGACCGTTGCCCGTTGGTCTTAAGGATAGCAATGTGGATCCGACCCGATCCGATTCCAGAATGTAATTAAGTTGGATTTAAAGTTTGACCGAATTTGAGTTAACTTTTTGTCATTTTTAATTAATTTAATTTAAAATATTTCAAATATAATTTTAAATTTAAATTTTGAATTAGTCCAATTAGATTGAATTATTTCTTTATGTTCTTTAATTAAATATTGAAATATAATAACTTATAAATTAAAATATCAAGTACTCTAGGCAAATATAAGTGAAATAACCAAAATCAATTTGTAACTATTCGACCATTTTTGGGCTGGACCAATTTGTACGGAGAAGTTCATTAAATAGGAATTTTGTATTTTTGAGTCAATTTATTCCAATTTAGGTCTCTAAATACTGAGAGAATTATAATTAATAAGAATTCAATTAGTGGATTCAATAAACCATTTAAGTAGGGATGGGTCAGTCATGTTAATTTTTTGAAAATATTTTTTTAAAATTAAAGATATAAAACTTCTATTTTTAATTGAATTCGGGCCTAATTTATCTAAGCTTATTCTTAATTAAAAATACATGAGTTTGGGCACATAGATCGATTTATTGTCATTCCTTCATTTATGATTTTACGCTCAAAGTTTGAATTTTTAGTCAAATTCAAAGTCAAAAAAATCTGACTTAATTAAATATAATTTGATTTAATCAGTTTGAACTTTATTAGAATAAGATGATTTATCTTATTTAACAGTTGAAGAATTAATATCAAGTCGATGTTATTGTTAATGACATTATTTTGACTCGAAATACGATTGCATTAAATTCAATTAAACCAAAAATATTAGATTGAATTGAAATTTAATCGGATCCATTATCATGCTTACACATGTAAATATATTAACATTAATTAATTAAGCCCACTAATTAACTCTTTATATAATTTTTTTTAGAACACATAATCTATAAATTTGTTAGATGCAAACATTTTCCACTGATCTAGTCAGGTTTGGTCAAACTATATAGGAAATGGAATGGGCTAGGCATAGCAGAAACAGCCTAAGGTAGGCTTTAGAGGCAGAGACTGCATCATTAACAGTAACTCAATGACTATCTATAGTTGCCAGCTACTTGTATAAATAAATGCCAACTGAACTATAGTTTCAATTTGTCCTATACTTAGCAAACCTCTAAATACATTTAGAATCTCAACGAACCATCTGCGGTTGCCTCGCTGAAACATGGTCAGATAAAGATGCATTCATAAATAAACAAATTCAGTACTGCAATAACAGAGAACAAAACTGTTAAATTTTGCTCTGCTCTGATTTTCTGAAAAATTGTCAAAACTGGTATATTAAAAGGAAACAAAAAAAGGGTTGTTCTAAGTTTAGTTCGATCGATGCATACATCATTTGTAATTGCATGTCTAATTTAAAGTCCGATAATACAAGTTACTAGGACTTTTCAGGCGAAGTCACAGCAGTAGAAAGCTGTTAATGGACAACCAAAAACGATGCCTAGACATTTTGGTCAATTTGGTACGTCGCATGAGAGAATGGTGATGGTTGATGGGCCAAGCAGATCCCGAGAAGATAAGGGAAAGTAGTAGACAAGAGAATCAAATCAAATCGGATCGAATAAATGAAACAGAGAAGTTGAAAAAGAGAGGACTTCATGCACGGAGCCGGTGATGGGCAGGGAAGAGAGGACTTGTGAGGTTTATAAATCCTAGAAGAAGAACAATAATATATAATCAGATATGTCTCGTTGCAACCATCTCTGTACATTGTGTAAAGTTAAAATTTTCGAATTCGATGTGTACAATTTCTGCTGACACACTACACACACAAACATAGCTGTAAAAGAATCCCAGGATAATACCCTTTTCAGTAAGAGGAGTTTCTAGTGGAAATGAGAAGAGAAAACTCTGATCCATGGCGTCACCTCACCATTGATGAAGCATCAAGTATTTGTCGTTTACGGGTTGTAGAAATGGTCACCACATCGACATTTCCAACCTAGAGGCTTGTAATTCGAGTACCTGCTGCCTGCTACTGTATTGTATGATGGTTCACTGTGCTCAGCCACTGTTTTCTCAGTTAAACTTGGATCAACTCGGTTGTGACTCGGCATAGTCGGTACCTGAACCGCCATGCATGGGTGACAACCGTTGCATTTGTTATGGCAACTCGGTGGCGTCGAACCTAACCTGGTTTTTTCTTCAAACAAGAGCCCCTACACACACAAGCGACACACGCAAAAAATAAAGGAAAAAACTGAGTGACAAGACAACCCAGTTGATGTGAAGCATCGAAGAGAAAGACACCTGAAGCTGAGAGAGAGTTGGATATGGAGTAAATACAACTTACTCGAGGGGAAATAGTTGGAGGGAGTTGGTGTCGATCAATAAAGCAACAGACCGATGAGGAGAGAAGATGGTATACTAAAATCACTGCAATAACTACTCTGCAATAATGGGAACTCATTATGGCAACGAAACAAGACCTTTCGTGTCACCATGAAGTCATGAACAAGCAATGCAAGCAACCATATCAGCTGATGAGGTGGGACTAAGCAGCAAGGAGAGAGCAAGGTTTTTGGTTATGGATAGTGAGTTTTGACAGGCATACATATGGTAATAAGAGAGGAGGGTGATGGTGAAGGTGGGTGGTGGGTGGTTTTAGGGACAGTAGAAAGAGAAGAGAGAAAGAGAGAGTACATAAGGTGGCAGAGAAGTGAAAAGAACAAGACGACGGAAGGGAAGCAAATTGGGAGCATCCACATTACCAGAGGAAGGACACATTGGGAAGCTACTTCTTTCTTATTGTTTTATAGGTTTTTTTTAATTATAATTAAGCATCGGAAAACAAAAAATAATTATTTTTAGGTACTTGCATTTTCTTTAATATTTGTTTTGCTGATAAAAATAATTACATGATTAAGTGCAATTATATGATAATCACTTCAAAATAGTAATGTAAATAAGATATTTAAAAGTGTTTAATTCTTGAAAATTAATTTAATATCAAAATTTTTAATTTATTAATTAATTTTTCAAAATTCGTATAGCTCAAATTAACATGTTATTTTTTATGATATAACTAATAAATAATATACCGCATCAATAAAATAACTCTTTAACCCAATTTTGACCTGATTTATATTCGTTATAAAAAGTTAATCATGATTAACTTAAAAATTTAACACTAATTTGAAAAAATTGTAAAAAATTAGATATTATTTTATTTATTATACCTATAATTAACTATTGAAGAGAGAAATATATTTATGCATTTATAATTATTTTTTAATTTTTCTTGACTAAAATCAAAACTTAAATTTTTGATGATTTTTTTAAATTTTCTTCTTTTTAATATAAAGAAAGACTAAAATTTTAAAAATTTCCCTAATAACAATTAATTCTTTTGCTTTTTTTAATTAAAAGTCAGCAATCTCTTCTATATTTTCATCTCTTTTACTAAAATATTCATGTTTTAAAATTACAAAAAATTAAGATTTAATTATTTTATTAAATTATGTCATTAATATCGGTTAGACACATAATACTTAAAAATAATTAAAATTTAGTAAATTACGTTAATGATAAGTATCAAATAAGTTTATTTTAATAGAAGAATTTTCATTGATTACTATTTTCTTAATTTGACAATTTAGGATTTTTTAGTTGAAGGGCAAAGGCCTGAGCTTAGTCAAATTCTTTATTCTAATTATTTTGTTTTAATTTTGTTTTATTAAATTTTATTTATATATTTATATAGAATTTACTTAAATGTGTAGATTAAATTTAATAGAATATTATAAAAATATTATAATCCGTACAAGGAGCTTATATCGAACTGAGCATTGATAGATCATGGATGTGAAGAAACCGAAAGGCTTGAAGAGGTGACATAATTTATTAATATATTATTAAAAAAACAAAAAGGAGGGAGTGAGTTAAATAGAAGTATTAATGGGAAGGGAGACGGAAGGAAAGCAGTCTTGCTTTTTCTCTGTTTTCAGTGTTCAGGTATGAGAGTATGGAGAGACTTTGAATGCGATTGCTTCGTAATTGTGTTCAGTTATAGATTCTCTTACTCTTTTTTCTATTCAAAAAAGAATTTAAAAACAAAAAATAATTTTTTTAAGATATTAGACTCTCATAAAATCGACTCAAAATTAAATAAAATTAAAGAATTTAAAATATGATTAAAAGATATTGTTTTTTTTGAAGAATTTGAAGTTTAACTAAAATATATATTGTTAAATGAAAATTAATTAATTTATCTTATTTTATAAGAACTTATTAATTTACAAAAATTGATCGATTAATTAATAAACTGATCAATTTTTACCAACAAAAGTAATTAAAGCAAATTGAACTAGAAAGTTTAAAAATCAAACAGAAAAATTAAACGATTCAAAGTTTTATGATTTAAACAATCAAACTAATTGATTTTTACATTTTAAAAAATAATTACCAATTATGCAATTTAACTACTTTAATAGAACATTTCATAAGTATTAATTTTTAAAATACAAATTTAATGACAATAATGGACTCCTTCGATATGTTTTCTGTTCGATTCAAATTAACTTAGAGTCAACATGATAAAAATTATTAATTAAAATAATTTTACTTAAATTAGTTGATTTTATCTTTTTAAATTTGAATATAATTAATTTAATTACTTAAAAATCCTTTTAATCATTTTTATGTGAATAAAATTTAGAAAAGTATCCTAACAATTTATTAATTATGTATCCATTTCATCTCATAATTTTGTTCCAATGACATACATACCCAAAAGTAAGAGATTTAGGCCATGTTTAGTTGAGAGACTAGTAATAAAATGGAATAAAACGTAATATATTTATATTGTTTAGTTTCATAATAGAATGAAATGAGATAGGATGAAAGTGGAGGGTTTCATGTTACGTTCTATTTTATCCTAATCAGTGAAAATAAGAAACTTCCGATTTGGAGAGTTTAGGATAAGAGTTTAGGATGGAACGTAAACTAATAAATATATACTACCTAATATATCCTCAATAATTTTTCTTAATACCAATTATTTTTTCTAACTTTAACTCCTTTTTCCCAACTCATTTATTATGGTTGACAAGCTTATCACCGTCAATAATATTTTATATTATTAATAATTAAAAAAAAAATTATTAATGAAAATAGAAAATATATAAAAAATATTCTTTAATTGTTTATATATATTCTATAAAAATAAAAAATATAAATATAAATCACATATAATAGAATAAAATTTATTAAATAATTAATAATAAATTGTATATAATTAATAATAAAATAATAAAACTTTTATTATTTTAGAATAGAAAATATATAAAAAATTATTTGTCACAGTTGTGCGTGATTTTTTAATTGGACATGATTTCTATTTTAAAATTATAGCGTTAAACTTTTTGTAACAACCTTTTTAATATCAGGAGTGTATTAGTCATTTATTATACATTATATTCTATTCCATCTATCTTCCAAACAACGTATCCGTTCTGTTCTATTAATTAACATCCAACCAAACAGGCCCTTAAGGTTTTAAGTTGAAGTGTAGTGTCAAAGCCCATAAATATGTTCCCTCACTAAGCCCATATTGAAGATCTCTCATGTAAGTGGGCTCTCCAGACCTAACATTATATTTAAAATTTCAAAACGTCGTTAAAAATCTTTGGCTGCGTTTTTTAAAATGTCACCAATAAGTTATGGAACGTAGCTAATAACTTTTAACTACGTTTTCAGAATCGTAGCTAATAACTTTTAACGATGAAAATAAACCATAGCCAAAACTTATTGACGACGATTTAGAAAAACGTCGCCTATACATTTTGCTATGAAAACTATTTGTAACAAATACAGATTAGCAATGATTTGGTGAAAATGTCGTGTATAATTTTTTACTATGCAAATTTTGCGACTATTTTGGCGATGAATATAAATTGTCACGAATGAGTATTAGTGACAATTTTGGATCATTCAGTGACAAAATTTTTCGTCGCTAAAGGTCCCTTATGTTGTATAGTGTTACCTCGTAATATACATTTTCCAAATGCCATTGTATAACAACAACAATATCGTCCAATTGATGTAGACATGCAGTCAATAGCATTGCTTCGTCTTCCGAAAATGGGACCAAGGACATGCTCTAGATGAACTAGTCTCTCCCGAATTGCTTACATTGTTTGTCCACCGACCATCATGCACCACAACTGAATTTCAACCACGTACTGACATCAGTTGTCGCAAGGTCCAAGCTAAGGCTAAATTTTGCCACCCAATTTCGCTGCATTCGTAGCTCAGTTCATCTAAGAAATTTTAGTGCAACTCTGTCGAACACCTTCCAGGTGTACTTTCGTCAAACACCTTCTAAGCAATACAGTGGGTATTGTTTTAAGGACCAAACATAAAGAACGTAATAGAGGTGATGACAATGGGACTTTATTATTTCTTGGAGGATAAATACAACAATGGTGAGGGCTTACACGATCTGATCTATGCCCTGCACCATTTGCAGACTTGCATGAAATAAAGGGACATTTTCAATTGGTTAACGCCATAACAGACTTATATATATGTTTAAACTTGAAATTATGTCATAAATATTTATTATTAACTAATTGTGAGACATTTCAATTATGAAGTGCATTATGTTCACATTTTCAATATATTTATCAATACAATACTTAATTAATCGAAAAACCATTATATAAAGAAAGTAGAATAGGTTAAAAATTAAAAATTTATTCCACGTTTAACAAGAAATAATTTACATTCATCTCCAGGTATAGTGAAGATCTGGATCTGGGGACCATTCTGCGTAACCAAATATGCCATCTTCAGAACCTCTCCAAACACACTGCGACT
>JANIIA010000192.1:3187136-3199556 GCA_027478495.1 Erythroxylum alaternifolium
TAAATCACATATAATAGAATAAAATTTATTAAATAATTAATAATAAATTGTATATAATTAATAATAAAATAATAAAAATTTTATTAAAATTTTTATTATTTTAAAATAAAAAAATATATATAATAAGTCACAACCGTTACTTTTTAATTAGATATGATTTCTATTTTAAAATCATAAAGTTAAACCTCTTACAACAACCATTTTAATATCAGGATATAATAGTCATTTATTATACATTCCATTCCATTTCATTCATCTTTCAAATAAGGATATTATTAATCATTTCATTATTCGCAAACAACTTTTCACTATATTACGTTCCTTTATATTATAAACCGTTCTATTTTGTTTCGTTACATTTTATTATATTCTATTAATTAACATTCAACAAAACAGACTCTTAGTAATTAGTGAAGTAACTTTGGATAATCATCAAATATTTCTATATATTTTTATTAATTTAGTTTGTTTAAATATACTTTCCCTCAACTTAAAAAATGTAAAAACCAATTTATTATTTTGTAAGCTATAATAAATGTGGATTTGAAAAGTTAAGGACAAATACTGAAGACATTGGGATGGTTGACTCTGACATATCTGCCAAATGACAGTAAACTTTTTGCCCTTTCTGTTGAGTTTCACTTGTTTTAATCTTGTTTTCTCTGTGTTCTTTTTACTTCACCTAGCCACTCCCATCCCATAGCCCCATTCCTCGCTATGAATGCCATATTATTTATTTTTACTCGCACTTCTGATAATTATAACGTGCTCCATCTTCAACTAATTAATATATTTTATATGGAAATTCAATATTGTATAATATGAAAGATACAAACAGCTTCTACAAGCATAAGAAGAACATCCCCCGACTTAAGAGTTCTATCCTATACCTTTGGGATCTTGGTAGAGAGACGAGTCAAACAAAGTGCTAAGTTTTGACATGATGTATACATGTAAATGACTGATTAGAAAAGCCATGAAACCCTGTTTTCACTCTTAACAGTGTCAGTCCTGAAAGCTTTTAACATCAATTTTCTGTTTCCTGCAGAATATTGAAAGATGTTTCTTTTTTCCTTTTCTTGTCTATTTCTCTCTTTCACACGTATGAGAACAAGAACAAGAAGGAGAAGAAAGAAAGAAAGAAGAAGAAGTAATTTAAAGTGGTGGGCAGCAAGCAACTCATCACTGTCACTGTCATCCGTCTCTCTTTACTCTGTCAAATTACTGTGTACAGCTTGCCTAGTGAGTGAATAGAGTGGAGTGGTTTCTCATATGTCTGTTGTTTCACAGTAACAAATTAAGTAACATAGAAAAGGCAAACTTAGCCATGGCAGGTTCTTGTTTGTTGGCTTCGATTACTCCTACCTTACTCTTTGCTCTTTGTATTGTATTTAAGTTGCAGTGAAATTTAATGGTGAGTTTCCATAAATTAAAAAATTGCATAAAGATTATTAGAAAATACTTTAACTTTTAGTGATTTTAATATATAAAATTTCTCTCAAAATTATTAATGTGTTTATTTTATGTCATTTTAAAAATTATTATTTCAAATGTCATAATTTTATAAAAGATCATGTCAATTTATTAAATTGAATTAAATTTTTACGTAAAAATAATTAATCAAAAACTTTCTATCAATAATTTTGATATTAAATAAAACCCCTCCCATTAGTGTTTGTTAAAATATTTAAAAATTATTATTTTTCGTTACTTAATTTTAATAAAAATTCATCTCAGTCCATTTAATAATAGAAAATTAAAATTTTGAATTTCAATAAAGAAATTTGTTTCATTTTATTTGTAACACTTATTTTTCTTCTTTGTTTCTTATTTACTTACTTTCATTTTTATTCTTAACTTTTTTTATTTATATAGTTTTTGTTTATACATCTAGCTATTTTTTTACCACTTTCGAAAACTTTTTTTCTCTGTGAGTCTATTGAAAACAATTTCTCTACTAATTAGTAAAATTACGTATTTTTAAATCTTCTAAAACCCTGCATCTAAGTAAATTTCCTATCAAAACGGTTTTATTGTTGTTGAATTTCAATAAGGAAAATTACAATTTACTTAAAATTTTGAAAAATTTCTATAATAAATTGAAGTGAATAACTATTTAGACTATGTTTAGTTGGACGTAAAGTTTTTAAAAGAATGTAATGATTTATAATAAAATAGAATGTAAATAAATATAATATTATAAAATTATTGTTTGAGAGAGATTGAATTATTCATAATATAATACAGTGAAATGTTATTTGAATAAAGAGTTTCTAATATAATATAATGTAAAGTTGTTTATCATTTTACATTTCATCCTAAGTCCTTCAAGTTAGAGGTTTTCTATTTTTACTGTTTATAATAGAATGAGATGTAATATGAAACCCTCCTCTTTCATCACATTCCATTGTAAAACCTCCTCTCTATTGTAAAACTCCAATCAAATGTAGCCTTAATTAGTTAAATAATTTATTTAAAATACATAATTTTTATAATATTATACATATTTGTGATAAATTATGCGGAGTTGTACTATGTTATTGAAAAAATAAGAAAGCGAGGACACGGTACGGCTGTCTCCAACATCATTCCACAAGCCACATGTGATGATGTGAGGCAGAATTCAAAGGTGATGATGCATGCTCAATCTGTTAAAACCATCCATGGTACTTACGAAATGGACATTTCACCTTCTCTGCGGTGTCTCCAATGGGGGTCTCCCAGTACAAAGGTTAGTGCTTTTTGGTGTCAAAAGTTCCTTCTCTTCCATATATATTTCTTTCTTTCCACAAAAATGATTCATCAAATCTCAGTTAGAACCGCTCTGATGAGTGTTGTAGATATTTCTTTTATTTTCTGGTAAAATAATTTCAGGCCGTCACAGGTTTCCCATGTAGCAAAGCCTGCAAATCAGGAATCAGGACCACTGAGCCTGAGCACTGTGATCACGTGTGTGTATTACATAATACACTATCATTGAGGTATCAAATTCAAGTCTTCAATGTACTCGACTATTGATGTTAAGGACAAGAAAATGAAAATCAGTAACCTTTTTTATGAATTTAGTATTATGCAAGGGGTAGGGGGAAAAAAAGAGGTCCCAAATTGCAGGTGGTGATGATTTGGACATGGTACACCATTTTCTCCCCCTTGCTGCTAAGTCATGGTGTGCTCACAGTGCCTCACCTACTGGTCATGCATTGGCTTCATGGAGAATTCTCTCTTGTAAAACTAGACACTTAAAATTTGGCCGACATATCACTTGAAAATTTTGGTATTTGCATCATTTGGAACTCGAAATATTTGATCGATATGATTCTTCGTCTAAAATCAGAGGTGGTATATTCCATGTTCCAAGTGTATGTCCAGAAACCTTTCCACCTGGGTTTCACGGTTGAATGCAGGTAAGCCTAAGGACGAGAAGGACCAACTTCTCTCAAGCAAAACTTGGATGCAGTCGTATCTTACCTTCTTTGGTGGCTTCTGCACATCGCCTCTCGTAATTGCAGGAGAGCTGAGGGTCCAAGGCTTTCAGCAAGTTGTCATACTTCTTTTCAGCATCACTAATGCATGCTGCCTGAATTGAAATAACGAAAAAGTTTATTGGAAAATCATTGCATCTATAGTTGATGTACTTACTATTTTAGAAAATCACATCAGAATACAAGAAACAGAAACTTAATGGCTCCCAATATCGGCCTTCCAGTATCAGTGTATCACCACCAAATAACAGCAATGTGATCACTGAGTCGTATTGGTTGGTAATCTTTTGTAAACAACTTGGAAGGAACTGTAACTTCTGTCAATGTAAACCTTGAGGTTCATAATATTCACACGTCTATACTTAGTTCTTTAGTATCATTATCCAGAAACACCCTCATTCTTTCATACAGTCACATAATGTCCACAAGCAGAGGGAACAAACCCGGATTTAAAGCCTGTTAACTTTTATCTCCCAATTGAAACAAATACAAATCTGTCTCTCCTTCTCTCTATGGAGTAGGAAAAATAAGACAAATGCAGAGCGTAGGAAGGGGATATATCTAATAAACTGCAAATCTTACAAGAGTATATATATAGTAGCATATAAATTAAAGAGAAAATGTATTTTCTAAATGTCCACACAACAGCGACATTGTTGCTTGGATTACTCACCAGCATAGATGGAGCTGCTGAAGGACCATATATTCTGACAAACATGCGCAAAGTGTTGAAATTATTTTCTATAACATCATCCTGCATAAGAACACAAAATTTCATGCAATAAGGCATCAACAAATTAAGGGAGGCAGATGTACCTAAATTCATGCAAATGGATGAGCATACCTCATAGTCAAACCTACATCATTGAGTCAGCTGCCCAGAAGTCAAACCAGTAATTCTTGGCATATGCACCAAAAGTTGGTCAGTTAGAGCATCAGTTACCCCACAACAATATCGAGAAGAGAAGTTTGAAACAGGAAACATGGAATGTCGAGAGTTCATGCAAGAAACTTGAGATACTGATAGTGCAAGTTCTTTCGCAAGCAGATATTTAGAAATTTCAAAAATTCCACCAGAGGCTTTCATGGTGGCAAGCAGTCCATGTAAGGCAATGTTACTTTGGAAGCTGTGAACATGGCCAATTTTTTTTTTTTTTTGGTCTTGTGCACAAGTCACTCATTGAAGAAGAGGAATAGTTCATTTACTTTCATCCAATTGATGACAACAAAAGCAGTACATCAAAAATCGTGACGTACATAATAGAGAGCACTCACAGATCATCAGACACTTCCACCAGAAACTCTGAAATGGATAGGAATTCCATATGCAAGTCATTAACCTTCACAACAGCTTCAAGGGAAAAAACACTTCAATTAGACAATATACTAGTACTATGTCCAGAAGTGCGAACAAGAAGCTACAAATTTCTTGATATCAGAGTGATGATAAAGCTTGATAGTTGAAATGATTAGGCCCTTTTCTATCAAGAGAGTCCTTTTGAATCAAGTGGAAAAAGGACAAGCTATTATCAATAATCATCTGGTCAAATTCGCCACCAAATTGCAGGTCCTTATATACAATGTTTTGATGGGCTTGATTTGGCAAGATATTGAAGAATAAAGTGCCAAGAAGAATTCAATAACATCATGTAGCAATCTCACCAGGGGTCCAGCTCAGATTAATGAGTTGAGAACATGTTTTCAGGTTACATGTAATTAAAAACACATTCCCATCTCACCAGTACAGATGAATAACCAGACAACATGTTTCCAAGTTACCTCTCAGAGCACGGAATTACCTTTTCTCCTCTCAACTTGTAAAGGAGAAGATTCAGTACTCTGTAATCGAACGATTTCAGATTTACAGCTTTCATAACATCTTCCACAGAGATCTGAAAACCAAGTTAATTCTCATGAGAAAGGAAAATCAAATTCAGCCGCTTTCTAATATTAACCTAATCTTTAGAATCACTAGAGAAAGAATTGCTTGAAAACTTTCTATGGATAGAAGTTGTAGCATTATAGTAATCTTATTTAATTCAGAAGAGATTAACCATAAGAAAAGGAAAGATCAATTGGTAATCACCTGAAACGATAATATAAAACATACATTATGGAGGGTTAAATACTCTAAACTGATTCAGTGGTGAAGCTAAAAACCTAATCATTAGTTTACGTCATTGTTTTGTGAATGTGCAGAGGGTTAGACTATAATTTCATGTTCGTAGGACACAGTGATATCTCTAAGAAGATTTTATAGTTACGATAATTATGGTCAAAAATGGCACTGTGAATGTGTTGCTTTCTAGATGATAAACACATAAAATTTGAAACGAGAGAATGAAATAACAATCCCAAACAAGGATGATTTACCTCCTCTATATTCCTAAGAGCAGAACAGAGCTTTCTTTCTAAAGCCCAGTACTCTTCTCCATGCCATAATTCCTCCCTTATCCTTAACCCATTGCAGAGTAAAGAAAAAGAACCTTAGTTAAGATAAAAAGTTCCTTCTCTTACACAAGAAGAGAAGGTTAGCAACACTTATTTTACCTGTGTGTCATAAGGCCAAGATTTTCAAGTTGAATTGTAAGAGGCCTGAAGGGATCACTTTTGAACATGCCAATAACTTTAGAAGTCCAGCAACCATTTGTGTCCTACACTAGAAATTGAATGACATTAGCAACTTGAAACCTGAAAAGGCAGTGACAAAGAACAAGGTGGCATTGACTCCAAAATCTCATTACCAACGTATCTGCAGTTTCTATAGCAGAAGCTCCATTATTTGACATATTAACTATCTCCTCATTCAGACTATCCATCTGCACGCAAAAATGGACTATAAGGGAAATGATGCAAAAACATTTGAAAACCCCATGACCAAGTATCAGCCATTTGTCACCTGATAAATGTAACTTTCAGTGAACACAAGGACGGGTAGATATTTGAATATCGTTTGTGGGCTCTTTTCATCCATACCATGAAACATAAAGTAAGATCTGCACTGTAAATTGGGAGCTAAAAGTGAGACATTTCATCTAAATAGTTGGATACAGAAAATTCCACCCACAAGATAAAAAGAGGACACACACACACATACATATTTCGTTTTCATCAACTAGAACTGCTTTCAAGTTTGTGTCACTGAATTGCCCAAGTAAATAAACAGAAACTGGGAAGCAGATGCATTCACTTACAAAGTCCTCAAGAGTAGAATTCGCTCTTCGCATAGCATCCAATCCAACAAGAGCTGTATCTACAAAATTTCCTCGGGAAAAGACGCAACTTCCACTTCCACCAATCGAAAGGCTCTCATTTCCATCACCTCCGACGCAACTTTGTCGAAAGCCTGCAACCGATAAAAGCTAAATGCTCTTGGACGAAACACAACATCGGAAATGGTTGGAGAAACAACAGGAAACAGATACCTGTAACTTCGTTTCGGGCTTGCATTGGAACTTGGGCATTGAAAAAGAGATGGGCCTCCTCCAGAAAAGACAGAGAAATCTGCTAAAACAGCAAAACAAGTTATGTTAACAAGCATTTCATATAAAGCAAAAAGTAACAGGAATCAGAGAGAATTACTTTTGGGACAGTTTCTGCCATCAAAGTGCACTTGCGATTCAGGTCGAGGTCGCCGCACGGTTGTATCTGTACAATCACAAGAATCACATACAAAAACAAAATGAAGGAAACTTTTATTCAAAAGAAAGAAACGCGTTTGTACTACCAAGAGTAGCATGAGATTGGCGAGGAAGCGATCGGAGTCGTGATTGTCAGAGCGAACAAAGCCACGGGACTCCATGAACGTCAACATTCTCTGCACTTCTTCAAGCTGTCTCAGCACTTCCATGGCTCTCTAACTCACAGATTACACTCGATGTCGAGGTCGTTTAACCTCAGGGTTTCCTTTATGAATAATCTACTACGTGTCGTTTTGAGGAGCAAACTTCGCTTTATTGTGTATAAATTAGGTATTATTTATTTCTTTAATTCTTTCCTTTCTCGTAAATCAATTAATCAAATTATTTTTTAACCAATATTTTAAAAATCGAACCAACCCAACAATTTAACAGTAAAAACTTAAAATCAGTATTCGTTTTTTTATTTTTCAATTTGATTTAATTTAATAATTTATTTTGTTAAAAATCTATCAATTTATTAATTAATTTGTCAATTTTCATAAATTAATCAAATTTTATAAACTAAAATAAATTAATTAATTTTTATTTAACAGTTTCTTTTTTCAATTAAATTTTAAATTTTTTAATAAGCAAAAGAAAATCCTTTTAAATTATTTTTCAAATTTTTTAATTTTATTCAACCTTTAATTTATTTTATAATAATCTAATGCTAGTTGAATCTTTTAAATTTTCACCTCTTGTCTTACCAATTTAACTTCCGATCCAGTTTTGAAAACGTTGTTTCTAACCATGAAAAATTATAGTATAAAATTTAATTTAAACATGTATAAAATTAATAATTATTATTTTATTAAAAATCAAATAAAAATAATTAATAGTTAATTTAGATTGTTATATAAATTGATTATTGTCATCTCCTGTACTTAGATACTTAATGTGGACTTTTTTTAATTCTCTCACTTTTTTATACCATACATTTTCTTTTTTTTAATCATGTTCCCATTATATAATGTCTATTTGTGAATAAGATTTTGAAATTTAAACACACGTAATACTTTTATTAAATAATAATACATTTTTTCTCTTTACATAAATCTGAAAATAATTTTAATATTATAAAGTCTATATTAAAAATGATTCCAGTGTTATTTTGCACATACATCATACTGTATAACATTTTTAAAAACAAAGATTAACAGGATGCAGCTTAATTACTGTCATGAATCCAGCTTTACAAAAATCTTTATCTTAAAACTTTTTAGTTCAAGTGATAACAGGGAAAAAGAGAGAACATGCATTAGGCCCGGCCCAAGACAAGGGTAGGAAGCCAAGAAGGGCACACTTATCCGAGGCGTATTCTCGTGAAGAATAAAATAGGAACAAAAACCTTCTATTTTGTCTTTTTTTTTTGTTATTTATAAAGACTCATTTTTTATCCTCATAAATAAATAAAAAAAATAGAGTTTTTTTTTTACTTTACCCAAAGCCTATAAAATATTAGGATGAATGGATATAAATTTTTACCAAACCATGAGTGATATTATTAAATAGAGATTGAGGTAAGCAACTAGAGAAAGTAATTGAAAATGTCTCGATCAAAAGTTTGCACAAGAAAATTTTGCTCTAATCATACAAGTCATCTTCCTAAGAATCCCAGCTTGGCTTGATATAAGTTGATTGAGTTTCAATTTGAATTTTTTTATTTTGGATTGAATTCTCGATCGAGTCAAATCAAACTTTAAAAATTTTAAATAAAGATGATATTATTTTCTAAATTTAAATTTAAAAAATTATTTAAATAGAAGTCGAACTTTAGAGTCGACTAAATTTAATTGGACTCAGATTCAGTTCATGTATAAAGCTCGATCAAGTTTAGATCGAGTCTAAGCCCAAATATTAAATCCCAAGTTTAAGTTTGGGCTGAACTAATACAATCTCGAGTCATATTGATCTAAAATCGTCTACAATCTTAGTTTAACTATATTTATCGATTGACAGTATAAATTCTCTCGGGCTTTTTAAAGTAAAAATTCAACTAGAGATGATTCACAACGGAGATAAGTAAAAAAATAATTATAATTCAACCTAAAATTTAATTATTTTAAATTTAATTTGTCAACTTTTAATTAAATTAAATCAATTTAATTTTATCTCTAACAATAAAGATGACAATTGGTCCCAGTCTCACTCCACTTTGCCTGAAGTGAATAGGTCATATTCATATTGATCAGACCTTAACTCTGTCGCAAGTTGCCCAAAATAGTCCAACTTAAGACCCGAGAGTTGATACAGACAAACAAAACGATATTATTTTGTAAAAAATAATATTGTTTATATATTTTTGTTAAAAATATTTTAAAAATAGCTCGAATTAGCTGGCTGAGTTAGGATCCCGCTTGGGGCATGTATTTTTATAAATCACTTATCGAATTAACGACTAATTACTATTAATTGAGCTCTTACAAAGTTATTAATCAAAATTTCCTCAAATCACATCAGACCACTTTAATGTCACAAAGAGAGGATCTACGGACTGATGCAACCTGTGGGCACCAAAAAGATGCTGCCAGAAATAAAGGTGGTACGAATTTTGGAGCCCTGCGTGACACATTATTGGGAGGTTGGGACCTCAAGGTACTAAGTTACGGACACAATGGGTCTGCAAATTAATAAATGAAATGTACTGGTTAGTCCATGTGGTTATATGGAGTCCATTCTTAGTCACAAATCCCACCTGCCCCCATTGAAATATTGTAATCACCAGAAGACATTATGGTGTGAACACATGTGGTGTCTTTTAACACCTTGCAATAAATAAACCAAACATTAGCTCTTGAGTGGTCCAAATTGATAGAATAATTTATTGAATTCACAAAAGTTATAAAGTTTGAATCTCAATAAAAAAAAACATAAAATTCTCTTATAGTTTAATTAATTTTGAAATTTTTTTAATTAATTATAATTTAAATCCAATCTAAATTAATAATCTATTATAATTGAATTATATTAAATTATTAATTTATCTTAATTTAAGAATTAATTTAGATTGCCGTGTTAAAAAATTGATTGATTGACGTTGCTTAGTTATTATTTTTTATAAACAAATATAATAGAGATTTTTTAAATTAAAATTATTTAAAAATAGAAAACTTTTAAAATATGGGATTTTCTAAAGTTTTTTTAAGATATACAAATTCTATATCTTTTATTTAAACATTATATAACTCACTTAAATTTAGAAAAAAAACTTAAAATACACTAATATCTTCAAATCTTCATATACACAAAATTTATTATATATCTCTAGTTCAATAATTTATTAATAGTTTATTAAATTATAAATTATTATTTGTAAAAGAAAAGTTTATATCTTTTACTTCAAATTTATTTAACTCGCTTGAAATTAGGAAAAAAAAGGTTTAGACTACATTAATATCGACAAACCATCAATTACATCAAATTTATTATAAATCTACTATTAAATAATTTAGTAAATTATAAATTATTATATATATCATAAAAATCTATGTCTCTTACTTCAACTTTATATAACTCACTTAAAATTAGAAGAAAGTTTAAAACACACTAATATCTACAAATCATGAGTTACATCAAATTTATTACACATCTATGATTGAATAATTTATTAAATTATAAATTATTACTTGTACCACTTAAAATTTGACCGTTTATTATTTAATTTAAGGATCAAATTTTTTATATTAATTATAATTTTTCTATCATATTTTATTAAATCTCATCTGTATATTTATATAAATTCTATATAAATATATAAATAAGATTTAATAAATAATAGTAACTATAACTTACGATTTAACTTCAATTTAGGACATTTGTTTCCTCCCTCTCCTTTCTCTATGGATCCGCACATCTTGGAGTATGCAATCATTGATACGTTGGATGTTTCTTTGCAACAATTGGACTTAATCCACGTGCTTCACATTTTCTCCAAATTTGCCTTTCACGGTGACAAGGGAAGGTGATTGCCACTTTGAAAACTAAACACTAACAACCACTATAATGTTTTTAACTTTTTTTGGACTAACGTTCAGCATTTTTGGACATGCTCAAAACTGACAATAATTTGTGTTTCGGCCAGGAACATGTTGGCATGTTTTAGTCTCTTAAACGATGAAAATGTTTTGAAAACTATAACTATTAAGACAAAAAAAAAGATTTAAATATTTAATTAGTATCATGATGTCATAAAATTATTTATACATTGAATAAAAATTAAAAATTAAAAATATGATTAAAAAAATTATCCTTATATATGAAAAATGTTAAAATATAATTAAAAATAAGATTGCTAAATAAATATTTATTAGTTTATGTTGATTTATAAAAATCGATTAGTTTACAAAAATTGACCAATCAATTAATAAATTTATAATTTTTAATAATAAAAATTATTAAAGTGAATCAAGTAGGAAAATTAAAAACACAGCTGAAAATTATCTTAATAAAAAATTTTATAATTAAATTAACTAAAATGATTTGAGTTTTAATTATTCAATACAAATTACTCGCTTGACACATTATTATAAGCAAGAAGGAAAATGGGTTTTAGCAGTTAACATCTGTCATTTCATAGCTCTTTAGGTATTCTACAATTTGATACTTTTAAGGAATTATTTTTTTCTTTTTTTGAATTTTTATATTATAATTTAATTTTTTAGATGAATTCAGTAAGTCCTAATTTTTTAAAACAAATTTCAGGTTGAAAATTAATTATCATTTTTTTAATGTGGTGTAAATTTTAATTCAAAGAGACTTTACTCGTTTATTTCAAACTCGAAATTCTTTAGTCAAAACTCAATGTGAAATGAGACCAATGACTAAGGAGAAAAATGAAGAGATCGTAGTTTTAGAAATTAAAAAAAGTGAATCTTTATTTAAATATCACATTCTAATTAGCTATATAAAAGCTCAAATGATAATTTTTATTAAAATAACCTTAAATAAAATTTTCTCTATGAAATATGTTAAATTGTTAATATTAATTAAATTAAATATATTATTTAATTTAAAATTGTTAACTTGTTTGAATAATATAATTTATGAAATTATAAATATTTAATGCAGAAATAAAATACAATTTTAAATATTTAATTTATATAATAGTATATAGATTCAGTAACTTGTTTAATCCGTATGTAGAGGATAAAGCATGTGATCCATGGGGTTGGTGAAGATTAGCAACGTGCTATTGCTAACCTCGTCCCCACGTGACTCTTAACTTTAAACAGTTAAACTATATAGTTTCTCACGTGTCT
>JANIIA010000192.1:3391866-3403210 GCA_027478495.1 Erythroxylum alaternifolium
AATCACCTAAGTGCTATGGATAGACTACACTTTCTGTCAACAAACAGTGTCTGTGTCCTATGTCAGACAGATTTGGAAACAAGGGATCATCTGTTCTTCCAATGCCCCTTTTTCGCAGGACATATGGGAGCGTATTAAGCTACTAAATTCTACCCCTAACGCAGGTACAACTTTCTCAGAAGCTATGGACTGGCTTCTGCAGCTGCCCCATGTGCCTAAGTCAACGATGAACATGTACATTATCTCTTTCGCCTCCTCCATTAAGGAGATATGGTGAGAAAGAAATCCAAGGAGATTCCAGAACAATTATGGCACAGATCAGGATGTTTTTAGATCCATGGTTGTAAGAATCAGAGAGAAATTCCTCTATGCATCAAACTCAGCACAGATATGCAGTACACTAGCTTCATCATGAAGACTTAACTAGTAATGTAAGGGCCATAAAGTGTAGGGAATAAAGTCATACCTGGACTGTCGGCTTTCCTGATGATATCGCGGGACTCCACGGAGCTTCATTGGTGGGGGGGTCCAGGGTCTCTCATCATAACCAGTGGAGAATGACTGTATGGTTAAAACAGGTTCTATAAATAGAGAAAAGGGAAGCAAAGATGGCTAATCAACACAGATCCTACTACTTTAGTACCTTGGTTGCAGGGGCGTTTGACAATCCCACTGCATGGAGAGGGAGGGCAAAGCCTGCAATAAGCGAAGGATTTCCAATTAACAGAGGCTTTATTACGGAGAGAAAACAGAAGAATCCACCGGGCAGAACTCCTTATCAGCAAGTGGAGACAGAAGCATTCGGAGCAGAGAGCACCACAGATCATTAGGAAGATTCTTCGATGGAACAACCATGAAACCTCTTCCAACCAGTTAACAGGAATCGCAAAGGAACTCCTGAACACAGAGGAGTTATTATTCGAAGAGTGAATGCAGAAGAACTCAACCCAAGAACATAAATTCTTACCATCAGCGGAGACCGAAGTAATCGGCGTAGAGAGAAAGGAGGCGATAACCCTAATTTGGAACGATTGCGCGTAGAGGCATAAAGGGGTAAACTACTTTCCCCTAATAGGAGCACCTCTTGTGTAACTCAACGAAGTCTTTTTTTTAATTGTAACTCAATGTAGTCGTTTGGACTAGTGACAACGCAGCATCGTATGGACAAGCAGGAGCTTGTGTTTTATGTCTGGGACAAAGACATCTATGTATCTATTATTCTTTCAATACATTTTAACTTTTCAAAAAAAAAAAACTATCAACCATTGGAGACTTCGCTGTCTTGCAAAAGTAGGCATTCTTCCAGTAAATTTGTTATAACCTGGACCAAGAAAACGAAGATTCGACACATTGGAGAGTGATGAAGGTATCAGGCCAGTGAATTGGTTGTCATGAAGTCCCGAGACCTACAAGGTTTGGAAGAGTTTGACCTTGGTCCTGAGGAAGACTTCCGCTAAGTTGGTTAAGATTCACATTTGTAGTAGTCAGCGAAGAGATGTTATACATGGAAGTTGGAATACTACCACTCAGACTGTTTACAGCAAGCGTAAAGGCTTTTAGGCTTCTTAGCTGTCCAAACCTCTCTAGAATACCTCCTTGGAAGTTGTTGAAGTCCCCATCAATGCCTTCAAGAAATGAAATATTCGCCAAAGAAGATGGTATCTCGCCAAATAGATGGTTTTTCTGGATAATAAGTACCCTCAGATTCGACAAATTTCCAAGTTCTACAGGAAGTTAGCCAGTCAAATTGTTGTTAGTTACGTCTAGTCCTTTTAGCTTAGAGCAACGTGAGACGTTCACAGGGATTTCACCGATGAACTTGTTGTTTCGAAGGAGTAGTATCTGCAACCTGAACAGAAGTCCCAATTCTGGAGGAATACGATCACTAAAACTGTTGTTTTGCAGGCTTATCACTCTCAGAAAACTCATGTTCCCGATGTCAGGAGCTAACCTGCCTGACAATTCCCAAGCGGTTAAGTTAAGCTCGACGACTCTCTGGTGCTTGCTTCCACAAGTAACAACATGCCAATGGCAGAAATGCGAGGAATGATTCCATGAGAAGAGCTTCCCTGTAGGATCATGCTCAACTTGAGCCTTAACGGCTTGCAGAGACAATCGATTGTCTCATTTCCTGGAAGAAATGAGAAGGAAAGAGGAAGTTGAAATGCCAGTAGTATGAAAAATAAACACAAAGTGCCTGTATCCATATCTTGCAGTGATAACAGTAGTTTGATTACCACCACCACACACCACCACCGCCACCGCCACCACCAATTAAACGATCGATGAACTGAGAAGGATTTCTCTAGTGTTTAACTACTTAAAACATAACAAAACACAGCATGTTACTTCCAATTTTCGAAACAAGAATCCATTGGCCAGGAACTCAGGTAAGATATGGTTAATTTGAAACTTTTGTTGCAATCGTTGTATTTTTGTATAGTGTAGATTAGTTTTTTGCTTATAGGATTCTGGGTGAGGATGGTGTACAAGTTTTTGTCTTGTTAATATATTTCTTTTAGTTTCTGAAAAAAAGAATCTAAAGATGTGGAAAAATAATAATTGTTTCTTTTTTTTTTCCTGTTTTCTATTTATGTTTTTAACTAAATATATATTATTTAATTATTTAACATATTAATTTTAAAAAATTTATGAATAATTTAATTTAATATTATATTTAAATAATTATTAATAAGAATTATGAATAATTTTATTTAATTTTTTAATTAAATTAAATTAAATAATTATTCGTAAATATAATTAAATTTAAAATATCTTCAAAGTATATAAGTTTCAGATAAAAATTGATTTAATAATTAAAACATTTTTAAATAAATTTTTAATTTTTAATTATTTTTAATAAAATAAAATATAATTTCTATATAAAAATATTGAGTCGATATGGTTAAAAAATTATGGAAATTTAAAAAAATTGAATTTAAATAGAAAATTTTAGCAAAAAAATTAAGTTCCTTATATTATACTATTGAACAGTATTGGTCAATTTAAATATAAATTTTAATAAAAATATCAAATCAGAACTAATTCAAGAAGTTATAAAAAGTTTAAAAAATGTACAAGTTTTGCAGCTTTTAAAAATTTTATTCCTCGGTTTATAAAATGATTTATTTAATTTTAGTCATCATTCTTCACAAAAACGAAAGAAAAGGAATAAAAATGAGAGAGAAGAGAGAAGGTTGCATTAAAATATTTGAAGGGTGATTTCAGATGAAAACAAGGGGGCTTTAAAATAGATATCCACGATTATACAAAAGATTCATGGGGAAGACAGTAAAATTTCATAATAAGAAAAGTTTTACATGTTGTAATAGGTAATATATATTAATTAGAGTTTTTATGTTAATTATTTTTATAAATTATGTGTTTTGGATGTTTTATCTTCCTTATGTTAATTGTTTTTATGATCTCAATTCCTTGATTTTGGGAAGAATTGAGGAAAATTCTGATAATGATAAATTATGTGTTTTTTACTAAATTAATTTAATAGGAGTTTTTCACTTATAATTAATGCGTGTAAATTGTGTGATTGGTGACATGTAAAGGAGCGTAGTGTTTTGATAAGTTGTTATTTTTGTGCTAATTTTAGATATAAATCTCTTTAATATGTTGAAATTTTTATTTAAAATTAATGAACTTATTTTTAATTATTCTCAGATAATTTTCAACACATAAAAGATGAATTTGAATCAAAAAGATGCAAAGAAAGTAAAGACAATTTGAATTTCTAGCTAGCAAAAAGAATTTTGATTAAACGTGGGCATGCGTAAAGGGAAAATTTATTTGCAAAATCTAATTTGAATACATATTTGGATACACTTAGGATTTTTATTATTTAAGGAATCAAGTTGTTGTCTTTTAGGTGAGGATCTGCTGCCTCATTATGTGAGGAGTGTATATGATAAAGATAACAATAAGAGGAAAGAGAGGACACTTTAGGTAGATCATCTTTACGCTTTTTGCTTCTTTTTTTCTAGATTTAAAGGATTTTCGTATTTTTTCTGAAAAAGACATATGGAGACTAATTGTTTTGCTATTCTGCTGTTAGATTTTACCTCCGTTATGAGTAGCTAAATTCTCCTTCTTGGTTGAAGAGAACCACGTTATTATTTAGTATGTGTGAGATTTTCTTAATAAAGTTTATCTCACTGATGAATATTAAGTGTCTTCCAAATTGCTTTTTATGATTAAATTGATTGATCTTTAAGGTACGCAACTAAGAATTGATTGGTTTAATTTACAGTCAGATTAGTAGGATTTGACGTTTAGTTTTGCTAATTCAAAGTGGCAATTAGAATTACTATCTTTACGTTAAGGATTGGAAATTGTAAGAAAAATACTTATCTAGATTAAATACATATCGTATGTGTATTGTCTTATTCATTGGTTCTCTTGGTTCTTAAAGCTATTAGTTAATCAAACTTAAGATCGTATCTAAGTTGTTAGTTAATAAGAGTGATTATAATACATGTTTCTATTCATTTAATCTTAAGAAAGAATATCACTTAATGAGTATTTGTTAATGGACTTAATTTTATATCGATGATCCATATTAGCCTGATAACGTAAGTGATCCGAAATCAAGGATTGTTATTAATTTTCCATATTTGAATATTTTCGTTTATTTCAAAATTTTGTCATTTTTAATTTCTTTAAATCACATTAATTCAACCCCCAATTTGTTTTAGTTTTCAACTTGTATAATATTTACCAATAAATTTCTCATGAGAATAATCCCTACTTTCTACTACTATATTAATTCGTATCGCAAGAAGTTGATTTCTTTTTATTAAATTAATATAATCGAAGTTTTTCACTTATAATTAATACGAATAAATTGTGTGATTGGTGATATGTAAAGGAGCCGTGTGGTTTATGAGTTGTGTGTAATGTAGTAACATATAAATTAAATTCATGGTAGACAAGTTAACCTGGGGTGGCACAAGGCCCTACAAAAAGAGAAGCAAGATGATGAGAAAAATGGTAACTATGAGAAGCTTTGTCGAGAAAGTGAAGTGAAGAACAGGAGAGACGAGTGCTACATGATGGCTCAAATGATAAAATAGCAAATTAGCATGAGAATAAGAAGCTAAACAAAGCAAACACGAGATTAAGTAGAAAACCCTTCAGTTAAGAAGAAAAAATTATGGATCAAACAATAAGTAAATTCACTAAACTTAAATAAATATTTACAAAGTTTGATGTCTTACTCTACAATAATAAGTTCTCTTTCTAAGTTTCAAGATTAAAACTAAAGTTAATATATGGATCAACAAACTCTCAAACTAATATAAAAAACAATCAAAAAAAGGACGAAATACTATTATGCTTGCTTTCTCTCTATTTTTCTAACCTTTAGACGTTTTGACAGCACTTTCATGCAAAACCTACGTCTTTTTTTTCTTTTATATCAAAGTAGGTTTTTCTGCACTATACACGATCGTGTAAGTGACCGTATCTCTTCTAGCACTGTCTCAGTTACAGATGTACACGATTACAAAGAGCTATATGATTGATCCACACGGTCATGTAAATAAAGAATACTGGCATGTAGCAACCTACATGGCAGTTGGTCCTACATGCCCGTTATGTCCATAGGAGCTTGATCCAACTGACGTCCGTCTTGTCTTCACTCGATCGTCATCCTCATGAACCGTAAAGGTGTCTATGACTATAGAAAAATCTCAAAATAATGCTAAATACTCAACAATAAGTTTCAATAATGCATATTCAATCCTACGAATGTTTTTATCTATTAAAAACCTTCTATATATAGTAATTAAAAAACGTGAAAAAAGATTAATGCTTGTCCTAATATACTTTTTATAAAAAGAATTTGTCCTCATATACTTAGCTCTAAAATGAGATAGCCATCTTTTAGTTTGCCATAACTAATATTTAATTTCAAAATAAGTCAAATACCATCCAAATGATCAGCTTACCCAAAAATAGATGCAGAGCTTTATTTGTAATAGTTTTATATTTAATTATAATACACTTACTATTTTTCTTCACAAGTATTATAGAAAGGGGTATAGAGTTAATAAAGATTTATTTATATAACGATAATGAGATAATGTTTTATTATCATTTTTTTCTTATTTAGTATGCATATATTAAAGAGTTTGAAAATGAATTTTGAACAAGATTTTATAAAGATTGATTCAAGAAAAATTATTGAATAGATAGAGTTATTTATAAAAATTTCAGTTATTGATAATATTATTTTAATAAGAATGATAATCTTAATTAGATAATAAAACTTAGTGATTAAAATCTATTATTGGGTGCTAACCTGCTACAAGTCAAATGAAATTGACTGGGGTTTAATAGAAATTAAAGACCTTAACCACTTACATAGAAGTAAATTAAGATAATGATTAAAAAATTAATTGATTTTATTGATTCAATTGTAAAAATTTTGAATCGACGTTTTTATTTATTTATTTTATTTTAATAATTATTGAAATTAAAAATTGATTGATTTTTGTAAATTAATTAATTTTATAAATCAAAATATATCATTTAATATATAGTTAACATTGTTTTTAATTAAATTTTAATTTATTTGATTGACAAAAATAGTATTCTTCTTTAATCTTATCTTAAAGTCTTTAATTTTATTAAATTTTTATTATATATCAATTTTACGAAGATTTAATACTAATTAAATTTTTTAAATCTTAAATTTGTTTAATTTTTAAATTATTAAATTAAGGTAAAGTTAATGTAATATTCGGGTTTGGTCCATAGAAAAGATCCAACTTTTTCTATTGGCAGACCTTTTTTTTTTTTTTTGGGAATTCTATTGACAGACTATTATCATAAACTTCATACCCCAATGCTGCTCGACATAAGGACGACTAACTCTGGTCGGTGGAAGCCTGAAGGGATGATTTAACTAGTCCAACCCGGCCCAATATATTGCAAACTTTTTAATTTTAATATAAAATTTGATTAACGGTTATAAAATAATATTATTTTAATATGATTAATTAAAATAATTTTTATTAAATTTAAAATAAAACAATATTAATTTAATATAAAATATTAGAATTGATTATTTAAACTTGAGTTTAATAAAAATTTTAATATATTAACTACAAATTAATCCCAACTGAAATTTGGTTATTTAAACCGACGTTGTGAGATTATATAAATGTACTGCCACACAATTATTATTTGGGAAGAACTCAACTCCTTAACGAAACCCTTCAAGCAAGAAAACAGAGAAAACAGAGCCAACTTTCAAAAGATGAGCTAAGTTTAAAGCAAGTTTAAAGTGCAATATCTATGACAATCTATGTATTAAGACGATGGCTTCCATGCACCTTAAGGATTCAACGTCTTCGATGCACACCAGTTCCTAGAAGAATGTCCCTGCTTTTTTGCAATTGGACTGTCACATTGCTGATATTCATACGCTCTTCTGGTATTTCAGCAGAACAAGCCACTCCAATTTCGAGAATAGCGATCAGACATTCCATGATTTTGAGACTTCCAACGTTGCTGCTCCTCCTCACATTGGCATTGACAGTTGGTCCCTGGCCTTCTTCCAGAATTTCCGGGTCCACAATCTCGGTCACATGGTCAGGCAATGCCACTTTCACAAAGTTGTGAAGGTTCAACTCTTCATTGAACATGGCGTCTGTAGGTTTCTTCCCTGTAAAAAGCTCCAACAACATGATTCCATAGCTGTACACATCGCCATAAGTCGTCACCTCACTCCTCATGCCATACTCTGCAGTTCATAGATTGAAACGATAGAACATACATTCAGGGTAAACAAGAAAAAAAGAATTCCGTCGACATGGTATGCTCCATCAGAAGTTACCTACCTGGGGCTATATAGCCAATGGTGCCTTTTATGCCACCAGTACTGCTCTGGTCTGAATTTGGAGCAACTTGGGTGGAAGTATCACGGAGGAATCTCGCCAATCCAAAATCTCCAACACGAGCAGTCATGTCAGTATCTAACATAACGTTACTTGGCTTCAGATCACGGTGGACAATAGTCGTTTCACAGTGATGGTGCAAATAATCAAGAGCGCTCGCCACATCAATTGCGATGCTTAACCTCTGGATTAGATTCAAGCTTCTCGGCTCTTGTATGGTGGAGTGCAGCCACTGTTCCAGACTCCCATTAACCATGTACTCGTATACTAAAACCTTAAAATCATTTCCCTGAAAATCAATGCTCGAACATGCAGTTACCACTTTGACAAGATTTCGATGTCTGATGTTCTTCAAGGCTTCACACTCTACCATGAAACTTTTAGAAGCTCCTCTGTTTAGAAGATTGAGCACTTTCACAGCCACCACAGTTTGATCCTGTTCCAGAATTCCCTTGTAAACTGTGCCAAAACTACCTGCCCCGATTAGATTGTCTTCCGAAAAGCCGGCAGTTGCCTTGAGTAGATCCTGATAGGTCACTTGCTGGAAAGGGATCTTCACTGAAGACCTGGAGACTGCCAAAGTTTTTCTTTTTCCTAACCACCAGAAAATGGCAAAAGAGATTGTGAACATTAAGCCTAGAAGCCCACAAGCAATTGCAGTCGCCAACTTCACCTTGCTGGAAGATTTCGGCTTGCCTGAGGTACATCGTGAGAGGTTGAGTTGTGGAATTCCGCCACAAAGCTTCTGCTTCCCTGCAAGGGAAACTGCAGTTGCATTTTCAAACACCCCTTGCACAGGCACTTCACCTTCCAGATCATTAAATGACAGATCCAAACGCTCTAGCAGTCTTAAATGTCCCAAATACTCGGGGACTTGGCCGGTGAAGAAGTTGTGTGAGAGATTGAGATATCGAACTGCTTTCAAAGAACCTAATGACTCCGGAATTTTCCCATGAAATAAATTTCCTTGCACATATAAACGTTCCAAGCTTTTGCAGTTCCCAAGACTTGCAGGAATTTCTCCTGATAGTCTGTTGTTTGAGACATCCAAACCTCCAAGCATCTCCAACTGACCCACTTCAGAGGGGATGGTACCTTCAAACTCATTGTCCGATAAGCCTAAGTATATTGTTAAGGATGAAATTCCAAACACTACTTTTGGTATCGACCGCTTAGTTTGTTTTCAGAAACAAACAGTTCTACCAAATGCCGGCAATCTCCAAGACTTGAAGGAATGCTTCCTTGTAATTTATTCCCATCTAAATGTACTTTGCTTAAAGAAGTAACATTCCCCAGAGTGGATGGGATACTCCCTGATAATTCATTCCCTGTGAGGGACAGATCATACAAATTTTCTAACTTGCCAATAGAATTTGGAATGCTTCCAGTCAAATCATTTTCTCCTAAATCCAAATGCTCCAGGCTGTTGAGATTTCCTATTTCGGTTGGAATGATCCCTCTGATTTGATTTATTGCAAATTCCATGACCCAGAGTTTTGTCGAAAAGTTGCTGACTATTTGTGGCATGATCCCTCCAAAGTTGTTGTAACTTATGATCAAAACTTCTAAAACTGTATTATTTTCTAAGGAGTACAGAAAATTCAGGTCATCGTCTTCTCCATTCCCAAGATTGTTGCCAGAAACTTGCAACGCTTGCAGATTTTGCTGTCTTGCAAAACTAGGCAGTCTTCCAGCAAATTTGTTAGTTCCAATATCAAAATAATTAAGATTGGATGCGTTGGAAAGTGATGAGGGAATCAGGCCAGTGAATTGGTTTCCACCAAGTCCCAAGTATTCGAGGTTTGGAAGAGTTTCACCAAGGTTGTGCGGAAGACTTCCGCGAAGTCGGTTAAGAAGCACATCTATAGCAATTAATGAAGAGATATTGTACATGGAAGTTGGAATACTACCACTCAGATTGTTTCCACCAAACGCAAAGACTTTTAGTCTTCTTAGCTGTCCTAACCTCTCTGGAATACCTCCTTGGAAGCTGTTCCTGCCGCCAGATATGCCTTCAAGAAATGAAATATTCGCCAAAGAAGACGGTATGTCGCCAAATAGATGGTTTTTCTGGATAGTAAGTGCCCTCAGATTCGATAAAATTCCAAGTTCTGGAGGAAGTTTGCCAGTCAAATTGTTGTTAGCTACGTCTAGTTCTTGTAGGTTAGAGCAACGTGAGACGTTCACAGGGATTTCACCGATGAACTTATTGTTTCGAAGGCGTAGCCTCTGCAACCTGAATAGAAGTCCCAATTCTGGAGGAATATGGTGACTAAAACTGTTGTTTTGCAGGTTTATCACTCTCAGAAAACTCATGTTGCCGATGTCAGGAGCTAACCTGCCTGCCAATTCCCAAACGGTGAAGTTAAGCTGGACTACTCTCTGGTGCTTGCGTCCACAAGTAACACCAAGCCAATGGCAGAAATGGGAGGATTCATTCCATGACTTGAGCCTCCCAAAAGGATCATGCTCAATTTGATCCTTAATGGCTAGCAGGGACAATCGATCTGTCTCATTTCCTGGAAGAAATGAGATGCAAAGAGGAAGTTGAAATGCCAATAGTATGAAAAGTGAACCCAAAGTGCCTGTATCCATTTGTTGCAGTTCTGTTGCAGTGATAGCAGTAGTTTGATTACTAATGCAGCACCAGAAAAACAATCGATGAACTGAAAAGGATGCTCTAGTGTTAATGTACTTGGGAGCAAAACACGGCATGTTAGTTCAATCTTCCAAAGGAGTTGGGGAAGTGTCATTGTCTTGAATTTCGCTCTCTCTATGCTATTTGGAAAGTCGTTCAACTTGGTACATGGCAAGTTGAATCAAACAGAACGGATCATGGGTTCTCTAACAGTTTACATTGACAATTCAGCCTATTTTTATCAGGAAGGAAAAGATAAAAGATATACCACAACCACAAAGTCTAATGCTGCATTAAACTCCGAAGAAACAATCTCACGCGGACCCAACAGCAGTAAGATCACGTCATGGGGTTGGCGGTCAAAGCTTGCAATCAATAGGTGTGTGTCCCAAAATTTGCAATATTTATGATAATTGGTGAGTTGACGAACTGAATTGTCAAAATTTTTAATATCATCACTCCGCTTAAAAGTTTTACATTTTTGGACAGGAGGCTGTGCTTAACTCGAATTCTAAAGAAAGCAAACTCAATTCTAGCTCAAGGCGCTTGCTTTATAGAAAGTAACGAGAATGAGAATGAGAATGAGAATAAATATAGGGAGGAATGAGAATGGATATAATCATCATAATTATGATAATTAGTTAAGATTAATGAATAATTACCATTACTATTGATAGTGATTGGTTTGTAAAAAATATTGTAATTAATTAATTACAAAATGAATTATATTTTAATTAATTACAATATTTTAATTAATGAATGAATTATATTTTAATTAATTATATTGCAATTA
>JANIIA010000192.1:3571732-3585476 GCA_027478495.1 Erythroxylum alaternifolium
TGAGCCCGAGTAAATCTTGTGCAAAAGCAAGTCCCATTACGCACGCTATTCAGTTGAGTAGGAGAGAACCCAACCCAACCCAGTTTACCAGGGAATCATGGATATAATGGACAAGTAACCGAGAAACAGGGAGATAAAACCAACCTCAACTACTATAGAAACCACGCGGAACATACCATACAAAAAATTTGAAATAAACAAAATAACAACTACATACACAAAACACATATCACACTGCCAGACATGAGAACATAAATGCAAAATACAAAATACAAAATACAAGGGTGGCTGGGACTACCACCCCTTACCTCCACCAACAAACAGGACTATTCATGGAGACATGTACCCCTTAGCCTACCGTCCTTCATGAAACCCGAAACTCTGTTTCCTCATCTTACGAAGCACTTGATCTGAAAAAGTCTGTGTGACATGGCGTGGAATCATCTTCAAAATCTGGTCAAAAGCAACAGCCACTAATATGTCTAAATGTATCCAACAGTTGCTCTCACTGGGGAACTCTCTTCAATTTTTATAATAGTTCTTCTTCTAGACGAGTACAAATCCACATGAAATCTTCTGTGCGCTGATTATGTTGATTCAATTTTGTGCCATTTAATTTTATCTATATATTTATGTGAATCGTAAATAAATATAAATGAGATTTAATAAAACATGTTAGAAACTAATTTACAGAATTAGAGGTCTCATACAAATCACTCAAAACACTTGAGTTTCTTTCTTTATTTTGGTCTGTTTCTTTTATTTGTTTACACTTGAAACTAAAAAATACAGTTTTTTCTTCGAAAGTAAATGAACAAAAGGTAAGACCATTTTGCTTGGATGGACTTTAATAATGATTAAGCTATATTAATAATGGGATAAACTTAAAATTTTTAAAATACCTGCAAATAGTTAAATAGAAATGACTATTTGAGAAATATTACATACAAATATTAAAACATATTAAAAAGGAAAGAGAGAAACTTGAAAGTAACAATAGTTACCAATAACAACTAATCGAAGGACATTGCTTTGTGCTATAGCACTTTCTATTTGTTAGTTTAGTACTTATTCAGTTGGAGAAATAGGGGCATGATTGTCATGTGAATTGATACTTGTAGATCCCGAATACGACCTTACAAATACTCCAATGATTTTATTAATTTGAGCTTTTAAAGGTGAAAAATCTTCCTCATATGATCTCATCATCATATAAGTTATTAGTTTAGGGCTCTCTTTAGGGGTCAAAAAAATGATTAGCTTAGAGCATCTTGGTTAGATCAAGTGCTCCTTTCCAGCTACCCTCAATAGTTCAGAGAGATCCTTTGGTTAACAGAGCTTCAAATTTCTTATATTAAAATTGAAATATTGATTTAACTTTAATGTTATTGATTTCAAAATCTTCCAAACTATAAATAAAAATAAGAGAAATTTCTTTTAAGAGTACAATTTAAAGTTTTCAATTTACTTTGATTTGTTATATGGATTTAAACAGGTAGTAATAAAATGTTCAAATTTTTAATTTGTTTTAAAATAGTCTTTTCGTTAATGTTGCTTGTGTGGCTTGCTGTGTTACTTAGTATCTTTGCTACGTGGATGACATGTGAATTTTAATTTTCGCATCATAAAATTATAAGTTCACGTCATAAAATTATAATTTTAAATAGAAACAGATTATAAAAATCCATAATTTTCTCTCTGTCTCAAAACTTCTTGCCGATTCTTGTAGTTTTATTCTTAATTCTCTCTCCTTGAATTTTGTTCAGTTGATTTATTTTTAATATAAAATTTTCTCTTAATTTTTGGCCTAGAGAGTCTATAAGAGTCATGGTCAGGGTTCTTTTCTCCGTCCTCATTTCTCTTCTTCCTTGCAAACCCCAAAAAGTTTATTCTCTCTTGTTATGGAACTACCTCCAAGGACACTTTTGTTATTAGCTAATTGGGTTTCTCTTCTTTTGTTGTCTAAGATTGTTTCTTCTTTGATTATGGAGTTGGTTTATTATTTTGGTTCTAAGTTTGGTAACATTATTAGAAAACAGTTGGTTTTGAGAGGTGGGATGTGTGTATTTGTCCTTGTGTGTGAGAGGGAAGTCAATATAGATGTTTTGGAATCTTGCTCTTTGGTGATTTAAAGCTTATTGTTTTAGATGGTGCTTATTTTCTTCTTGTAGTTTAAAAAAAAGCCAAAGTTGTTTTCTTTTCCTACTTTTTTGTAAGATTTTAAGGAGAGAAAATAGAAATATACAAGGAGATTATTGATGCATTGGCCTTCAAGCTCCTAAAAAACTCACTCACCACCTGACTTTACATTTTACTAAATCAATCTTTCAAAAAAAAAGTGGAACTTCTCGCAAGACCTCTAGCTCTTTCAATAAGGTACTTTTGGCCAAGCACTAGAGTACTTTTACTCGAGAAAGGAAAAAGCTTATCACCAAAAGCCATGCGATAGCCTACAAGCACCCAACAAACAAGAACAACAAGGAATGTGTAAGGTCTCTGGAGGAGCAAAGATGTCATCAGTTTCTATTTTAAGCGACAAACACACAGATGAAGAGATTATTAGTAAAAATACATATATGATGGGATCTATACAAGTTCACCAAAGAATAACACTAGAAGAACGATAGTAAGAATTTTTTGAGGAAGAAAGAAGAGAAAATTAATGATTGCTATAATTCATTTTTATTTAAAATTACAATTTGATTACTTAAAAATTCAAATCCACGCGTCATTTACATGGCAAAGGTACTAGGTGATGTAGCATGTCATATCAAAAATGTTAATAAGAAGACTAATGTCAACTATTTTCATAAAAAAATAAGTTTAAGCATTTTATTATTGTTTTTAAACTTCGAGCTATAATTATAAAAATTTAGTAAAGTTTGGAATTTTTTATAATTAACCCTTTAAATAATAACCTAATATTACTTAAAATACAATTATAAAATTTGACATATTTGCAACATTCATAACGTTTTAATTTGCCAAGTTAGCTAGGAATTTATTGATGATAAAATTATATGTATAAGACTAGTTTCTATTATTTGTACGACACTTCTAAATTTGCTAAACTAATAAAACATGTAATGTGTAAAACAATAAATCCTCATTTATGTTTGAATTTAGTGATATTTTATTATTAAGTATCCAAAATTTTGCAAAAGAAATTGCCTATATGTCTAATTCTATTTCCAAAAGCAAGAAAAGTTAACTAAATGTTTTGCTTTTTATTTTAATAAAATTTTGAAAATAATTGCAAGCAACTCATCAATATGTTTTAAAGAGTAATCCATCCTTTTCTTTAATTATTAATTATTGTAATCTTTATATTGCTATGACATTAATTTGGAATGTGAATATAGCCATAAATTCATGCTTATTTTTAGTAGATAAAACTACAAAGGTGACTTAAATAGAGAATTATTTTACTACAATAGTATTATAATTTGTATCCAAATTAGGTTGAAAGCAATCTAGGAAAAAGAATATTCTCTCTTCATATATCAAAAACAAGCTCGTTACTAATTAGGGATAGAGTTGTGTACTTTTAAAACTTCACAGATCTCAAAACTTCTATTGATTATTGTTGTTGTAATAATATTATCTCTTCATATAAGAAATTAATATTTTTTGACATATTAAAAAAATGCTTGCCTATTAACTTTTGATGTGAATCTTTGCATGTTATATTACGAATATCCAATAATTTGTTGGTCTGCTTAATTTAATTTATTTGGCACATAGAATATCAAAAAAGGTTTTATAAAGACTTGGATTTTAATCGTAATGAAAAAAATCTTTTAATCTAATTTGTAATTGAGTGCTTGTACTTCAAATTTTTGTTCAAAAAATATTTTGTCACATGTTAATTACCGTAGGTTTCCAACCAATTTTATAAACTAACATGTGTCATTTAAATCAAGATTAAGGATTATCAAAATTAATTGGTGCATACAAAATAACCATATTTTTATGTTAAAAGATCTATCCATCACTTAAAGTCAATTATCACTAAATTTATTAGATTATTTATTTTAAAAGGTGTGGTTAATTAAATATTGTAAAATTTTATTTAATGAACATTTAAATTATGGCAGGCTATCCATTAAGACCATACTAATAAATAAACAAAATTACTTTGACAAAAAAAACAAAAGTGATGAAAGCTGCAAATTGATTTAATCTTAAGAGTTGGAAACATTTTGGTCATTCCATAGAACATAACAAGGGCTGGTGCACAACCACGACCTAAACTGGTTCTTCTTTAAAGTCTTCTTCTCATGTGGGTTACAGTCCCTAATGTATTTTCAGTTTCATATGGTTGCAGATTTTAATGTTCTGTTTATGTCTGCTTTCTACATGGTAAACTTGGAGCTGGAGTATCTATATGTGGCTAGATAACTCTCTGGAGTATCTATATGTGGCTAGATAACTCTCCCTTTTATATGGTAACAGTTGCTTTGCGCATTAAAACTATGAAGACATATGAAGCTTTTGAGAGAAGAAGACACAATGGATAAGAGAGTGGAGATAATATTGCTTGTCACGTTTCCTACATCATAATTCTCATTAAAGTCATGCGTGCAAGCTAACGCTTAAATCTCACAGCTTTAGCATATATATATATATATATGCAAGCTAACGCTATATATATACACAGACGAAACTTGAGGTGATTGAAGAAATATAGAAGCTTAAAGTGAATCAAAACTTATATATATATATATAATTACAATACTTCACTTTTCGTCCTTGTATAGAATACCCACCAAAGCCACCAACCATAAAATTTCCACCATTGGGTAGATTTTGTTAATCATTTTAAGAACTATTCCACTTCTTCTCAAGGTCTCAACAGCTTAACTTGTAGTTTTCTATCTGGATATTTGTGGTTTATGGTCAATTTTAAATCCTTCAAAATCTAGCTCTCCTTTTTCCGATGATCATCTTCTTTCTCAGTTGTTGAAAGCTGTTCATCAATATCTTGTGTAAAGTTTCTGTCCTTTTTATCAGTTGGGTAACAGGTCTTACTCTTTTGTACTTGATACATTAGGAAGCACCCCATTGCAGTCTTGACACCAGTCAATAGCAAGGCTCAAGAGACAAGTCAAGACGCCATCGTGGTTGACTGATTTTCAGCTTTAAATATCTTAAGTTCGTTATGTTTTTATATTTCGTGTGTGACCCATGTTGATCGTGGAACAGTTATATTGTTAGTGGTGTTTAAATCTCACAACTTTAGCAAAATATATATATATATATATATATATATATAATTGCAATACTTCACTTTTCGTCCTTGCATAGAATACCCACCAAAGCCACCAACCATAAAATTTCCACCATTGGGTAGATTTTGTTGATCATTTTAAGAACTATTCCACTTCTTCTCAAGGTCTCAACAGCTTAACTTGTAGTTTTCTATCTGGGTATTTGTTGTTTATGGTAAATTTTAAATCCTTCAAAATCTAAAATCTAGCTCTCCTTTTTCCGATGATCATCTTCTTTCTCAGTTGTTAAAAGTTGTTCATCAATATCTTGTGTAAAGTTTCTATCCTTTTGATCAGTTGGGTAACAAGTCTTAGTCTTTTGTACTTGATACATTAGGACGCACCCCATTGTAGTCTTGACAACAGTCAACAGCAAGGCTCAAGAGACAAGTCAAGAGGCCATCGTGGTTGATTGATTTTCCGCTTTAAATATCTTAAGTTCGTTATGCTTTTATATTTCGTGTATGACCCACGTTGATCGTGGAACAGTTATATTGTTAGTGGTGTTTATTCACGTTTGGGTTTCAGGTGATATTTAATCGCCGAACTGTCATCAAGGAATATATAGAAAAATATTTGATCTTTCATATTCTTCTTCCACTCTTTTATGGAGTGTTGATCCTAATCTCGAATTAAGGATTTATCATTGGTGCTTTTATTAAGAGTTTTGTGATGCCACTGAAAAAGGATCCTCCAACATTGGGGGAATCTATGGCCTCCATCATTGAATAGCTCACCCAGATGAATTCCTAGCTCTCTGGCGAGTACAACGCTTTCCAATGACAACTGGAGGATCGGGCCACAGCCAATTCCCGCCTTGAAACCGTCACCGACGAAATCACCTCCACCATGTCCACTACTCTGAGCAACCTTGAGAACCGCATGCCTAACCTTATTCCCACACTATCATCTGGAACCAATACTATCATTCCCAACCAACCATCCCTTCACTTCTGTTCTCCAACACCTAGCAGCAACTTCCCCTCAAACCACCTAAGCTTACTATGGTGTTCTTCGATGGCTCCAATCCATTAGATTGCTTATTCCCGACAGACCAATATTTCACATTCTAAGAGCTGTAACCACCTCAACGCCTTCAGATGGTCCCTTTCTTTATGCAAAGGGCTACCTTAAGTTGGTATAAATGGCTACATTCCAATTGAATGTTTACTACTTGGGATGATTTCACCCGTAATTTGGAGTTACTGTTTGGTCCATTATCCTTTGAAAATCACCAAGCAACACTTTTTAAACTTCGGCAATAAAGTATAGTAGTCGATTACCAAACATAATTCGAGTGTCTCTGTAATTGTGTGGTGGTCGATTAATCTATTAAGAACTACTTCATTTCAAGATTGCGAACTAACATTTAATGAGTTGGCCCTGCTACATACACGCTTTACTTTAGAGGCAATAGGATAGGCCAAGCTTATTAAGTCCAAGTTTTTGGATTCTCGACCCACCTCCTACCATCACTGTGCTCCAGTTCTTCCTCGAGTTCTATTGGCAGCTCAATCAACCCCACTAGCACTACCCATCCTCCTCCATGACCCAATTCTACAAGTGTTATTCATCGTTTAAAGCTGGAGGAGATGCATTAAAAACGGACAGATGGACTATGCTTCAATTGCCTGGAGAAGTTCCACCCTGGGCATCGCTACAAGCATTAAAATTTACTACACCTCTACCTGACCCTCTTCATGAACCACTAGATTCTGACTCTATAAATCTGGAGTTTTAGACCAATGCTGACCCTGATCCCGCAGCCACACCATTTCATACTACCTTGCTCGTCCTAGATAAATAAACTAAATTGACCTACTTCCATCTTTCACCTGTGGCTTGCTACGAATCTCTCTCTCGCTACACCTTATATGTACAAGGCATAATTCATGGACATTCTTTTCTTATTTTGGTAGATTTGGGCATTATCCATAATATTATTCAACCCCGTATTACTCAGTTTTTATCTCTGCTAGTTCATCCTACGAACAGTTTTTCAGTCATAGTAGGAAATGGCAAATACTTAGAATGTCAAGGCTAGTGCTCAAAGGTTCCTCTTTCTCTCGCAGGGTAATGATTCAATGTGCCGCTGATAGTCTTGCCCATACAAGGCACAGATTTAGTGCTTGGCATTGCTTGGCCCAATACAAGTAGATTTTTCTACGCCTGAGATGTCCTTCATGCACCAGGGAACCCTAATCCACCTGATTGGAAACACCACCCTCTCCACTGCCTCAGCCCATCAACTGCACAGACTGGTTCACACCAACTCCATTGCTTCTATCCACGTGGTGATCTGCGAACCTAACCCAACCGCTCCTGCATTACCAAACTAGCACTTTTCCCCACCCTTGCCAGCTATTCGTGACCTTTTAAACCATTACAATACCATCTTCCACACACCGACAACATTACCACCATTCTGAAATCATGACCACCACATCCACCAACACTAAACCGGTCAATGTCAAGCCTTATCGATATCCCCATTATCAGAAAGATATCATGACCAAACTCATTGGTAAGATGTTACGTGATGGTGTCATTCGGCCAAATGCTAGCCCCTATTCTTCTCTAGTGTTGCTTGTCCATAAGAAAGATAGTACTTGGCATTTCTGTGTGGACTACCATGCTTTGAACACAGTCACGATTCATGATTATTTTCCGATACCAACAGTAGATGAACTTTTGATGCACTTAAAGGGACCACCATTTTTTCAAAGATTGATCTTTATTCTGGGTACTATCAAATCCACATCGAATCAGAAGACATCTATAAGACAAATTTTCGAACAATAGATGGGCATTATGAATTTGTGGTCATGCCTTTTGGCCTTATTGATGCACCATCCACGTTTGAAGCAGCCATGACCAATCTTTTCTAGGAATTTTTACATAGCTTTGTATTGGTCTTCTTTGACGATATCTTAGTATACAACACCAATTTATCTGATCATCTTGGTCACCTCACACAGGTTTTCACTCTCTTAGATGCTCATTAATTTTATGCCAAAATGTCTAAATATGCATTCGATAAATATGTATTCGATATGCTAATAGTTCATTATTTAGGCCACATTATTTCTGCTTAAGGTGTGGCTGCAGATCCAAACAAACTTAAAGCCATACTATAATGGCCAATTCCCACATCTGTGACTGCTTTGCATGGGTTTTTAGGTCTTACAGGTTACTACTGGCGTTTCGTGCAACATTATGCCACCATCACAGGCCCTCTTGTAGACATTCTCAAATTTCCATATTTTACATGGTCTGCACTTACACAAAAGCCTTTAAAGACCTCAAATTACGAATGAATACACTTCCAGTTTTGGCTCTACCAGATTTTATTGCCCATTTGAACTTACAATAGATGCATCAGGGTGTGTAATTTGAGTCGTCCTTGCCCAAGCAAACCACCCAATTGCTTACTTTTCCATGAAGTTGAGCCCATGAATGCAAGCAACAGGAGCTTATACGAGAGAACTTTACACCTTGACATAGGTAGTACAAAAGTGGTCGCAATACTTAGTAAGGTAGCGATTCATCATTTACACAGACCAGAGAGTCCTAAACATTTACTGACTAAAACCATTCAGACTCTAAAACAAGAAAAATGGCTCACAAAACTTATGGGTTACGATTATGAGATTAGATATAAACCTGGCCGTGAGAATCGTATTACGAATGCCCTTTCTCAAATTGATAGCCCATCTTGCTTTGCAATTATTTCACCTACCATGCCATGGCTTGCGATTTTATGTGACCATTTTTTGATATTTGAAGCAAGCTTGGCATTCCTACTGATTATGTCATTCATGATGGCTTGGTTTACTACCAAAATAGATTATTCACACATCCACTTTCCGGACTTCGTACCACTTTGTTGAACAAGTTTCACATCTCTCCATTAGGTGGTCATTATGGTGCAAAAGTAACCTTATCTCGTTTAGTCGCATCCTTTTATTGGCCCTCCATTTCAAATGACATTCGAAACTATGTCAAGGAATGTCAAGTTTATCAACAAACTAAATACCTCACTCCGAAACCATTCGGTCTACTACAACCTCTACCTATTCCTAATCAGGTATGGGAGGACCATACGATGAACTTTATTACCCATCTACCTCCCTCTCTCGGGAAGACCACAATATGGGTCATTGTGGACCACCTGATAAAGTACACATACTTTATTCCCTTGTCACCGAGATGCTCAGCAACATCCCTTGCCATAATTTTTTTATAAGATATTTACAATCTACGTGGCTTGCCTAAATCGATAATGTATTATTGGGACCCAATCTTCCTTAATAAGTTTTGGTAAAAATTATTTCGTGTCATAGGCACCACTTTGAACTACAACAGTTCTTACCACAATCAGATGGACAAACTAAAGTAGTAAATCTTTGTTTAAAATCATACCTCCCCTGTTTTGCTTGTGACGAACCCAAGTTGTGGGCTCGTTTCCTTCTACTGGCAAAGTTCTGGTACAATATAAGTTTCAACTCATCCATCCAAATGTCTCCTTTTTAAGCTTTATACAGACGACCTCCTCTGACCATTCCATCTTACACATTAAGCTCCTCATCGATCAAAGCAATCTACTCCACCCTCGGATAATAAGATCACGTATAGCTCAAAATCGGATGGAACAACAAGCAATTAAGCACCGTCAAGAGAAATAATTTAAAAAAAGGGACCTAGTTTATCTTAAACTCAAGCTTTATCACCAATTGTCCATCCACCATCGTTCATCACCCAAATTATCATGTCGTTACTATAGACCATTTCAAGTGTTGCATCGAATAGGCTCTGTTGCTTATGAATTGGATATGGCTTCAGAATCCATGATCTACCTCATTTTCCATATCTCGCTTCTCAGACCTTGTTTCAGTTCCCTAAATCTCTTTACAGTTCAATTAACACCTATCGACAATAATGGTCGCCCTTCCTATAGCCTCAAGCTATCTTGGGACGTCGAACGATTTAGTGACTTGGACACTCAGTGGAACAATTATTAGTTCAGTGGGATGCCTTAACTAAAGATAAGGCAACATGGGAAGATTCATACAAGTTGCCTTGTCTCACCCTTTCTCTTCCTAGTGAGACAGCCAATTCAATAACTGAGGTGGCTCCATCTAATAAAGACTTACCTTTACCATTCGGCCTTGTGGACAAGTCCTTTGTCAATGGGGGAGGTCTGGATACATCAGCAAGCACCTATTGCAGTCTTCATGTCTTATTTTCCCATACTAAGGGTTAGAACCTTAGATAACTGCACATGAAAAATATTATTAAGAAAATAGGAAATGTATTTCATGCTCATACATAACAGTAGCATACACTCACAAGTGAATTAGATTTTTGTACACATTACAATGACTGTTTATGTACTCATTTGACATATTCTAGGGTATAAATGATTTTAATATGATTATAATGTGAATAGTGAATTATATGTCTTGAAAATTGGTTTGGTGAGTATAAATATTAATTTATAATTTTTGGTGAAAATTGGAAATTTATGAAATTATGGGTATTTTTTGGACTAGGAAAAATGTCAAGTGGCAAGACAATTAATAAATGGTAGTATTAAATGACAAATGGTAGTAGAAAAATTGACATGTGGCGTTAGGATTTAATGACAAGCATTATAGAAAATTGGGAAATAATTGAATTAGAAATTGTGGGACAAATGGATTGATCATTAAGAATCATACGGTAGCTCAAGTTATTACCTAACTATGCAAAATGTATTAAGTGGTAAGTGTTATGACACGTTAAGACACTTACCAAGCATTTTACCTAGCTAACTGATCACCCACGACACTCTTAATTTGTAAACCTTCTTTCATTTTTGTCTCTACAAACTCATCTCTTTATTTTCTTCTTCTGCTATATGCTTTCTTCATTTTCATTTCTCCATCTCACAAAAATCACAACCCAACCCCTTTATGTTAATTTTGTCAAAATCCTACACTACCACTTCAAGATCCTTATTATCTCTCCTTGTTACAAAGAAAACATAGCCTATTCCTCCTTCAATGATGAAGATCGTTTGATGCTTGGGAGCTAGGGCTAAATGATATTTTAAAGAGCTTGAGGTTAAACAAGTAAGTGTAAAGCACTGTTCTTTATGGTTTGTTAAATAACAACTTTTATGATGATAGTTAGAGGTTAAATGATCATAAAATGGTGATGAATAAATGTAGCACCCCACTCCCGCTGGACCCAAACCCGATATCGATAGTGATATCCGAATTCGTGTCCCGCGAGGGTGGTGCGCCACATCACTAAACAATTAAAAGTCGGTATAATTTTTTTTAAAATCACAAACATAAAGTACAGAAAATCAATAACCAAAACGGTCCACTTTGTTTTATAACCAGTTGATACAAACCAATATAATTAACTGAAACTTTTATTAGCCATCTGGGTCCATTTTAAATTTCAAAATACAAACATTTCCAATTTCTCAAAACTATTACAAACTGTAATATTCGATTACAAATAATACACATTTTGCGAAAAATACAATTCAATGCACAAATAAAGAGATTCAATGCAGACGCGAACTGATCCCAACCTCTTCTTTCTCTGACTTGCATGCAATAGATATACTCCCGTTGCCTAACGGGGTATTCTTCTGAGTCCTGAAAAATAATTGCAAATTTTGGGTGAGTTTTGCGAACTCAGTGAGTGACCATCATCGATGGCTCACCCAATCACATAACACAGAATTCATACATTCCACACTCACATTCATATTATTCACACACCTCACAGTTCACATTTCACATTTATTAAAATTTAATCATTTATATTGTGCACATGCGATGCCCATGAGACTCACTTTCCAATTGTTACTTTGTTGTGACTGAGTGCCTAAACTGTCCCATATAGGGCTCATTGATAATTGTCCCACATAGGGCTCATTAATACTGTCCCATATAGGGCTCATTAAGCGTTGAACCTGAGGCTCTGAGTCACACGTTGAGCTTTTAAGCTATGATCGGTGGCTACTCGAGTCACAACTGCCATTATATTTCATGCACTTATGCAATGAAATGCATCATTCCCATGTATATGCCAATTCACAAAGTCATCGGACCGTAGTCCGGCACTTATCACTCATATCATGTGCACTCAGAACACATTTATCAATCAATCACAATGGGTACACGTAGTTCAGCCAATTCACATTCAAGTAGCACTTCAATTTTCCAAATCAGTAACACAATCACGGACCTCCTGTCCGGAACCCAAAACAATTACCACATTCATAATATCACATTCACATATTTATTTAGAAATCAATTAATATAAAAATTTCAACAAACAAACAATGAAATGAGACCATCTAGGTCTACTCACAGTACGCTCCAGCTTAGCATTCGCTTTCTTTTTTCTGGAATGCCAGACTGCCGTCTGACTGCGCACTTTTAACCTGCACAATCCATTAGTGCAATACGTTGCACACACATTAATAATTTTGCACAAATGTAAGCATTTATTGATGCAAAATATATACGATGCATGTTCATGACAATCCCGGTTTTAATCAAAAAATTAACTCAAAAAAATATTCGGTCCACTCATTTTGATTTTATCCAACATTTCCCAAAACTCTAAAAAAATCAAAAATGGATAAGGAAAGGTAAAGGACTGTTTTAGAAGTCCAACGCTTTGAGAATCGAGTCAATCGGAGGTCGGATGCAAAAGTTAGAAGCAACGGAATGTCAAAGGGTTCGGATGACACAGAAATTACAAAAATACCACTCACTTTAACTCACTCCCAAATTTCCAAATTAGTCAAAACAATTCATTAAATCCCATTGAGAGGTAGATAAATGACTTAGGAATCCGACGCTTCGAGAATCAAGTCAATCGGAGGTCAGATGGCCAAGTTATAAGCAATTGAATAGCAAAAGGGGTCGAATGGCAGCCAAATTACAAAAATGCCACTCGCGACTATGACTGCCTCACGGTCATGAGGCGCGCGCTGAATGCGTGCGCTCGCTATCGCGAGGTCGCGACGTCGCTTGTCGTGATCGTACCGCGTTACGATCGCGACAATTCAACAGAGTCGCGATCGCGACAATGTCAGCGGAGTCGCGATCGTGCGACACGCTTGCCTCTCGCCTGTGTCGTGATCATTACGCGTAACGATCGCGACAATGCATCAATGTCGCGATCGCGACCCACATCTATCTGAACTTCCCTCTTTCGCTTTTCTTAATCTACCTCTCTTCTTCCAAATTGCATAACTTCTCACACAGACCTCCAAATTTCACAAATTTGGTATCACTGGAAAGGGGACAGAAAAACCTACAATTTCTATGAAGGGCTCATAGACAATTGCCAACTCTATAGGAGTCAATTTTCACTTCAAAGTATTCTGTTTTATGAATCCCTTCCTAAACAATAACATAACTTCTAAAAATCATAACTTCCTATCCCATTACTCACAAATT
>JANIIA010000192.1:3737742-3747925 GCA_027478495.1 Erythroxylum alaternifolium
CAGCGATGCAGGGGGGTCCCGTGGTATCTTTCGCAACTCTCGGGGCTTCCCTCATGGTGCTTTTGCCTTTCCTATCTCGGAAGCCTCTTCGCTAATTGCTGAGCTCAAGGCGGTTTTCTTTGGTATTGATATAGCTTGGGGTTAAGGATGGCACAATCTCTAGATTGAATGTGACTCAACCTATGCGGTTAGTATCTTCAAGACTCCTTCCCCGATGATCCTTTGGCTTATTAGACAGAAATGGCTTACCTGTCTAGCTTACATAAAGCACATGAATTTTCACATCATGGACATTTAAAGAGAAGGTAATAGAGCTGCAGATGCTCTGGCTAAGCATGGTCTCTCCTCTTCTTAGCCTAGTTATTGGTCTTATTGTCCAGACTTTTATAATAGGTTTATTTTTGATGATTATTGCTCTAGAGAGCAATATCGATTTACATAGTTCCCCTTTGTATATACTCATCCTTTTACTTTTATTAATTTTAATTCTCGGTGGGCAATTCTGGGAGGGGCTATGGGTGCCAACATAGTTGGGATGTCCAGCTTCTCTTTCTCTGCTCCCCTACCTTAAAAAAAAAGATATATTAGACAACCCACCAATTGTTGATAACAGTTAGGATCAGTAATGAAAGGACTCTGTGAAGAAGCAAGCATATGATGTTGCTCCATAGGAAACGGTGCAAGCTTAGCACCAGCCTCACCAAGAATATCTAAGGCATACTTATGTTGAGATAGGACAAAATCGAATTACCCACTAGCTGAACATCGCTAACCGCAAAGCGGCAATTGGCAAGAGGCTTTGCGATGAATTGAATTTTCCTCCTTTTTCTTCTTCTTCTTCTTCTTCTTCTTCCTTTTCGAGAAATATCTTCCCAGACATTGAAGTTTGAGCCAAACACTGTCGTGACAATATTAATGAAGTCAGAGTTTTTTGATGCCATGATAAATTTTGAGGAGATAATGCCATAACTTTCATTGAGAGCAAAGAGCCTTATGTAGAGGCTTGTAGAAAACCCTACTTTCTAAAATATTTACACAATAATGACCATAAATATTACAAAATATATTATTGTCTAATACTAACTCAGTTCTTAAACTCTCACTCAAATTAATTAAATTTTATTTAAATTAATAATGTAAGATAATTATAATAGATTATCAATTTAAGTCAAATTTATTTTTTTTGAAAGCATAAGTCAAATTTAATTAGTTTACTTTAACTCTAAGTTTTGAGCTTAATCGACATGTAAATAACATTTGATTTGCCCCCGTTTGATGCCTATACTGTGTGTTTTGTCAAACCAAAAGTTTAAAAAGAAGATTAAACAAACTTTAAAATAAAATGATTTTTTTCGAAATCTTTAAATATAAAAGAAAATTTCTAAAATTTTTAAAACTAAAACAGAAATTTGTTTCTTTTACTCCACATTGAAATGACTTCTTTTCTTCTTCTCCACACAGACCTAAGTGGATGACTTAAGTGGATAACCTAATTAAGTGGATGACTTTGACATTCCAATTCTATATTTTCAATCGACACCTGACGACACGTTAAGCTAACTGTGGAGAAAAATATATACAATATCGAATTCATATAATGACTCGTATTGCTTGTTTTAGAGCACTCCACGATTTGAAATTAAGTATTTATGTACTTGCAATTTTAATTATATTCTTATTTTAGATTAACTAACATTTTAAAGTTGAGGTTAGTTATAATCTTTTTAAAGAAATTTAAACTATGAAAATTCGTACAAGAAATAAGTTTTTTTTAATAAATTTAAGGGTTAATTACTAAAAAAAGTCTAAACTTTCATCAATTTTTTAATTATAGCCCGAACTTTAAAGAGTACTAATAAAATATCCAAACTTTCAATTTTTTTAATTCTAACCTAAACTTCAAAAAGTAACAATAAAATGCTCAAACTTTCATTTTCTTCAATTCTAGCCCGACATTAGTGTTTCTTCAAGTTTGTTGACGTGACTTGCCACGTGTTTTAGAAACCTTAACTATTAATACATGTCAGCCAAAATTAACATAATAAATAAAGATTAATGAAAAGATGTCGTTTAATCACATAATTAAAACGATGTCGTTGTTTTAAAATGACCTAAATCAGATTGCGCAACCCCGACGACATTGCGCTTTGATTTCAGTTTTTTCCTTCATTTTTAGTTTGTTTTCTCGATGCTCTCACCCTTTGATTTTCATATTACGCAGCCTCGACACCCTCACACTAAGGGCATTAGGAGCACAAACTAAAAACAAATAGCTTACTGGTGCAGTACGTTGTAATGCAATAGTAGTTTGCGATGTCAGAAAAACAAACAGAAAACAAAGGGTTGAGGGCATCGGGAGAACAATAGATAATATCGGGTTAGAAATGAAGAAAATTGAAAATTTGAGCATTTTATTTCCACTTTTTGAAATTTGGTTAGAAAATTTGGACATTTTATTGCTACTTTTTAAATTTTGGATTATAATTGAAAAATTGACGAAAGTTTGAGCTTTTTTTGGTAATTATCCCTCAATTTAATAAAAACTATTAATTAATTTTAGTCAACTATTTTCACACAAAAAGTTCTTTTAAACATAAATTTATTAAATGTCTCTCCTTGAAGAAAATGGGTTGGTCAATCTGCTTCATGGTTAGAATTTCACATTCGAAAAAAGAGGAGGAAGGACGAAAGTCTTTGTAACTTTATGAAAATTATCGCAATCTCTTATGGAGAATTGAAAATTTATGAAAAAAGACTATTAAATAACTTTTTAATTAATTATTTTTAATATATATTTTTTAAAATTTTAATTTAAAACATTATTAACGTACAAGTTCTTTTTAACTCAACAACACATATAAAATTCTTTATTATAAAACAAAATACTAATAGTAATTCGCCATTAACTATTCAATATTCTAATCATAGTAATAAATTTTTAAATATAGAGATAAATGGGTCAATAATTTGTATTAGAGTAATTTAAATTTTATTTGTTATATTAAAATTAAAAGTTGAACAATCCGAGCATTACCTTGACTTTTGACGTATTGTGCACATTAATATTATAAACTAAAATTAATTAATTAATTTTATTTAATAATTTATTTTTAATTAAACTTAAAAAATTTTAAGGGCAACTTCTTTAATTATATTTTAAATTCATTAATTTTATTTAATACTTAATCAACTTTATGACAATTAAATCTTTTAAAATTTAAATCTCTTTTTTTAATTTTATGAAAATTGTATCTTATAACCTTTTAACCTTTTACACTTTCAAATCTTTTAAAGATTAAACTTTTTCTCCCATCACTTGCACGAAACAGGTGAGTCAATCTTCTTCATGGCCGTTGAACATTTTATTCTACTGCAGAAACAAGACTTGTGCTACCACTTGGGTCTTCTCGTCCCCTCTTAATTTTGTGTTATTGGAATTTAGGAAAAAAAAAGGAATAGGAGTAATGTGTGTTCATATCAAATTATCTAAATTGATATGAACACAAATGTATAGGAAAGTTACTTCAATCTTCTAAAGAAAGATATTGAAGTGATTTTATGTTGTAAAGAATTTGTGAAGTCATACATTGACTTGTGAAAATGCTACATAGAAAGTTAAATCAAATTGATCAAGGTTTGGAATCTAAAAATATTATTTTTACTGTTTAAACATAATAATATTCATAAAGTTGTGACCTAAGATAAATGTATTACTACAGAATTATTAATTGGGAAGAAATTAAAACCTTACCTAAGCCCTTCTAGCAAGAAAACAGAGAAAACAGAGCCAACTTTAAAGCAAGCTTAAAGTACTAATATTACCACAATGGCTTCGATACCTCCAGGGAAACAAGGATTCAAGGTCTTCGATGTACGCCAGTTCCTAGAAGAATGTCCCTGCTTTTTTGCAATTGGACTTTCACGTTGCTAATATTCATTCAATCTCGAGAACTGCGATCAGACATGCCATGATTTTGTGATTTCCAACGTTATTCCTCCTCCTCGCTGTGGCATTAGCACTTGGTTCCTGGCCTTTTTCTAGGATTTCTGAGTCCACAATCTCCACCACATGGTCAGGCGGTGCCATTTTTGCAAACTTTTAGAGGTTCAGCTCTTCACCGAGCATGGCGTCTTTAGGTATGTAAAAAGCTCCAACAATATGATTCCTGAAAAATTGTAGAGGGTTAATTATTTCTCAATTTTTTCGCAACTCCTTTGGTACAAACAAAAACAAATCAAGCAAAGCGAAATAATGAGAACACCAAAATTTGGTAACGCAGTTCGGCACGCTCGGCCTACGTCTGCGGGGCCCTTACTCACTTTCATAGGAGTTTAATAGGATTACACATAATTGATTCAACACAGCTTATCTCAATATCTACAGCTAACTCGCAACCTAACTACCAGTGAAAGATATTCACTCCCAATAACATGACCGACTCGTGTTAACCTCAACAGAGGATTTTTCTCCTTCCTACTTTTACTCAACGTAATAACACAAAAAAAATTATCTCAAGTAATTAACCAATAGAAAATAAAATACCAAATTACTTGAGATCAACAAAGAAAAACTTCCCTACTAATTTTTCTTTCCAAGTGACATGAAGCTGAATTGCCAAGTCAGATGTGAGAGCACTCGTGATCAGCCTACAATGAACAAGTGTTTTTGTGTAACCCACTGAAATATTTCTTGTCACTGATCTTATCTCACACACTCACCCAGACAATAGCAAAACAATCACACCTGAGACAAACTTCACAAGAAAAACGACAACTCCAAGTGACCTTCAAATATGAAAATCACATACACCAAAACGTCACCAGCGTTGCACCACCTTTAACCCTAAAAGAATCAACATGCACACCCCTAAGAGAAAAACGTGAAGTCTGCCACCAGCGTCAATCAACACACTAAAAAATGCGCAACCCAGAAATCTTCAAAATCAGAAAAATAAACACAACCACGCTATTCAACCTCTATGACTCACTGTCCCGATGAAACTCAACAACGCCTGATAGTCTCTCCACACATGTGTCTGCAACCCTGAAGACTTCTAAACTAACTAGGAAAATAATCTAATCCTTCATGAGAAAAACTGCATACACGTGGCTTCAATCAAGAGGACTTCCACACCAACTAGGAAGATAATACGCAGATCTTTTTGTATCCATGTAAACCACAATCATCTCAATAAACAATCCCACTTAAATCTGAATTCAAGTGTTCCACTTTAGTTCCAACACTTCAATATTGTATGTCCAATTAAAATAAATAAAATGCCAAAAACAAAAATATAATCCTAACAATTCAGTTACTGTACACATCGCCGAAAGTCGTCACCTCTATTAGCTATATTAGTTATGGTGATTTATTTATTAATCATACTTAGTTTTGTTGGTTAGTAGTTTTGTTGTAATTACCATAAGTCGATTTTCCCCTTTCTGCTTCTTTGTATACTGTATATAAACACAATCATTAGTTGCAAATAGTAACAATTCAACAATTACCAAAAACACGTTTTCTACATGATATCAGAGCGAAAACTGTTTGCCAAACACTATATTTTCTCTTTTCCTCTTTGATTTTCTTGATCATCAATGGTGAATAATGATCCTATGCTCACTTCTAGTCCATATTACCTTCATCCTAATGAGAATCTAGCTTTGGTTCTCGTTTCTCCAGCTTTAACGAGCTCGAATTACCATTCTTGGTCTCGAGCAATGAAAATGGCTCTTACGACCAAGAATAAGCTCAAGTTTGTTGATGGTTCCATTAAAGCTCTGCCTGTCACTGATCCGTTGTTTTCTGCTTGGGAACGATGCAATACAATGGTGATTTCATGGTTGCATCATTCTATCTTACCTTCAATCCCGACCAGTGTGCTTTGGATTAATTTCTTTTACAAGATCAAGAGTGATCTCCGTGAACTTTTTCTCAGGGAGACATTTTTTGCATTCTGATCTGCAAGACGAAATCTCAGATTTCAAACAAGATGATCTATCGCTCACTGATTACTTTATTGAACTCAAGATTCTTTGGGATGAATTGATGCATTTTCGGCCAATTCCCTCTTATGGTGCAATTGTTATTTTTAGGAAATATCATGATAATGATTATATGATTCAGTTTCTAAAAGAATTACATGATCGTTTTACTGTTGTACGATCTCAAATTATGTTAATGGATCCTTTGCCTACGATCACTAAGGCTTTTTCTTTGGTTATTCAACAGAAAGACAGTTAGCAGTTGGTTCTTCTCAAGTGTTTGTCAACAACACTGTTTGCCAGAACTCTCAGCATTCTTCTAAGAAATCTCAGGCTGAGTCTTTTGTTGATTCACGCTACTGCACATTCTATGGTAAATATAGGCACACTGTTGATACTTGCTATGAAAAGCATGGCTATCCACCTAGTTATAAGTCTTATGGGCAGACTTCTCGTGCATATAATTTGTTTGATGATAATGTTGCACGCTCCTCTGCCTCTTTTCCGTCTACTACAATCTTGCCATTTGATCCGTGTGTTAGTTTGACATAAGAGTAGATACAACAGTTACTTGCATTGCTTCCATCCTCAACTATTCTCTCTTCGCCTCATGTTAGTAACCAGGTTCTTACTGCGTCTTCCACTCCACCTTTGGTTGAAGGTAAATATTTTCCTTCTCCTAAATCATTTCCTTCTCATTGTTAGATAATCGATACAAGAGCCACTGATCATATTACACACTCCTTGTCCTCTTTTGCTTCTTACACACAAATTAAACCTATTCACATCACTCTTCCCAATGGTTCTAAAGTTTGTGCCCAATATTTGGGTACTGTCATTTTTACGTACCTCAATTTACCTTTAATTTGTTGTCTGTTACCAAGTTGACTAGTTCTTTGTCTTGTTCTTTTCTTTTTTATCCATCTCATTGCTCCATACAGGCCCAACCCTCTATGAAGATGATTGGTACAGCTAAGGTTTTCAATGGTCTCTACATTTTGGACTCTCGAGTACACACTTTCTCTGTTTCTCCTCCTACAGCCTTATCTGCTATCACCGATTCAGCTCACCTTTGGCATCATCGTCTTGGTCACCTTTCTGATTCCAGGCTGAAGTTAATGTCTTCTTCTATTCCATCTTTGTATTTTACTAATCATTCTGCTTTTAAAGCATGTCATTTGGCAAAGCAAAAGAAAACTTCATTTCCTGTAAGCACTTCAGTATCAAATAACATTTTTGATCTTGTTCATATTGATATATAGGGACCTAATCCTGTTGTTTCTATTACTAGTCATCGCTATTTTTTGACTTTTGTTGATGATTTTAGTCGTTTTACATGGATCATCCTTAAGAAATCTAAGTCCGAAGCTTGTATGCATGTTTAGAATTTTTACTCTCTTATTGAAACTCAATTTGCCACCAAGATCAAAGTTTTTCGAAGCGATAATGGTTCTGAGTTTGACATCCAAGCTTTTTATGCTTCTAAAGGTTTCATTCATCAAACATCATGTGTTGAAACCCCATAACAAAATGGTACTGTTGAACGAAAACATCAGCATATTCTCAATGTGTCTCGAGCCTTGTTGATTCATTCTCATTTACCTGAGCATTTTTGGAGTTATGCTGTTCTTCATTTTGTGTTTCTCATTAATCGAACTTCAACATCTCTTTTAGCCAACTTTACTCCTTTTGAGAAACTTTATAACACAAAACCTGATTTTCAGAATTTAAAAGTCTTTAATTGTCTTAATTTTGCAACCACTCTTCATGCTCATCGTCATAAGTTTGATCCTAGAGCACGAGAATGCATTTTTCTGGGTTTTAAACCAAATATCAAGGGTTATGTTCTTTTTGATCTTTCTTCCCATGCTATCTTTGTTTCCAGAAATGTTATATTTCATGAGTCAATTTTTCCCTTTTCTCAAAAACCTCTTCCCTCTTCTACTCCAACTTTGATGTTTGATTCCTCTCTCGTCTATGACTCCCCATCTGACCCATCACTGGACCCCCTCCTTTTTTACCAGCTTCTTCCTCACCATCTTCATGGCCCTCTCGTACTCGTAAGTTTCCTTCTCATTTTGATGGCTACTATTGTTACCTATGTTCTGTTAATGCCAATCATCTTCATAGTCATACCACACCATATCCTTTGTCTTCTTCTATTTCTCATTCCAATCTTTCTTCATCCCATTTGCATTTTACCGTTGCCATAACTGCTTCCACGGAACCTAAAACTTATTTGCAAGCTAGTAAACATTCCCATTGGAGGGAAGCAATACAGGCTGAAATAGCTGCTCTTAAGCAAAATAATACATGGATCATTATACCTCCGAGGAAGTCTGCAATAGGTTGTAAATGGGTTTACAGGATTAAACACAGGGCCGATGGTTCTATTGAGCGTTACAAATCTCGTCTGGTTGCCAAAGGCTACATACAGACAGAGGGGGTTGATTATTTTGCTACTTATTCTGATGTAGCTAAGATCACTACTGTTCGTTTATTGCTTGCTATTGCTGCTTCTAGGAATTGGTTTCTGCATCAGCTTGATGTTCATAATGCGTTTCTGCATGGTGATCTCCATGAGGAAGTGTACATGGTTTTACCTCCTGGATTTGCCTCATCTAGTTCTACTTCAGTTTGTAAGCTACAGAAATCATTGTATGGGCTTAAACAGGCACGTAGGCAGTGGTTTTCTAAGCTTACCTCTGCTCTCCTTTCTCTTGGCTATGTTCAATCCACATCTGATTTTTCCTTGTTTGTCAAGAAGGATGTTGTTTCTTTCACAACGTTGTTAGTTTATGTTAATGATGTTATCTTAGTTGGTGATAACATCACTGAAATAGCAAGAGTGAAGGCTTTCTTAGATTCTTCCTTTCGTATCAAGGATCTGGGTGACTTAAAATACTTCCTTGGACTTGAAGTGGCTCGTACTTCTACTGGCATTCATCTTTGTCAACGGAAGTATACTTTGGATATCTTGACGGAGACTGGTTTCTTGGACTGCAAGCCTGCGAAAACTCCTATAGTCACTAAGGTGCCAAGAGATGCTTGTTATGATTTGCTTCCTGATAATTCTTCTTTCCGAAGGCTTATTGGTCGCCTTCTCTATTTGACTTCTACTCGACCAGATATTGCTTTATCTACTCAGCAGCTAAGTCAATATTTGGACAAGCCCACAGTCACTCATCTTCAAGCGGCTCATCGTGTTTTGCGTTACTTGAAGAGTTGTCCTACTACTGGTTTGTTCTTTTCTGCTACTTCACAGCCTGTTCTTAAGGCATTTAATGATTCTGATTGGGCTGGCTACCCTGAGACTCGACGCTCAATCACTGGCTATTATTTATTCTTTGGTGAGTCTCTCATTAGATGGAAAGCTAAGAAGCAAACTACCGTTTCCCGCTCTTCCTCTGAGGCTGAGTATAGAGCTCTTACTTCTACTACTTGTGAAGTTCAATGGCTTCACTATCTCTTGCCTGATTTGCACCTGCCTGTTTCCGGTCCTACGGCTTTATTTTGTGACAATCTGCCCTCCAACTTGCTGCAAATCCAACCTTTCTTGAGCAGACAAAACATATCGAGATTGACTGTCACCTTGTTCGCGAGAAGGTGCTTACTGGTATTATCAAACTTCTACCTTACTCCTCCAAGGATCAGCTTGCCGATATCTTCACTAAAGCTCTTGCCGCCGCTCCTTTTCACCTCAACCTGTCCAAGCTGGGATTGCGTTCTATTCACTCTCTAGCTTGAGGGGGGCTATTAGCTATATTAGTTATGGTGATTTATTTATTAATAATACTTAGTTTTGTTAGTTCGTAGTTTTGTTGTAATTACTGTAACTCTGTTTTCCATTTCTGCTTCTTTGTATGCTGTATATAAACACAATCATTAGTTGCAAATAAGAACAGTTTTTACAATTACCGAAAACACGTTTTCTACATAAGCCTTGTTTGACTGAGGGGTCAGTAATGCAACGGGATAGAACAAAACATATTTCCATCGTTTAGTTGAGGATTTTATAATGGAATATAACGGAATGCGATGGAAGCAGAGAGTTTCATATTACATTCTGTCTTATCCTAAATAGTAAAAATAAAAAACCTCCGATTCAGGAAGTTTAGGATCAAACGTAAACTAATAAATACATACTACCTAATATACCTTCAATAATTTTTCTTAATACTAATTATTTCTTCTAATT
>JANIIA010000192.1:3768737-3784221 GCA_027478495.1 Erythroxylum alaternifolium
TAAATTTAGTAAATAAAATATTTCATAAAAATATATTATTAGTCATATAAATTCAAATTATAAATAAGAAAATATTATTGGACTTGCTTTCTATTAGTTGAAGGTATAATAAAAAAAAATAATTATCAGAAGGTTATTAATGGAAAGTAAAATTTCTATCGCATAAGTACTTTTCTACCACAACTCTCTTTCTACTTATCGATTTCTGCGGTGGCACCGCACTTTCGTCCATCTTCCAGTTGTTTACCTGTAGATCAAAATATATGACTGCATTTGAAAACTGCAGTAGGTAAGTACTTATCCTCACTTCACCGTATATCCAAACACAATCTAAATAAAATTAAAAAATTTGAAATATAATTGAAAGATATTATACTTACCTAAACTTAAAGTTTAGTTAAAAAATTAAATGAAAATTAATTAATCAATTTTAGTTTATAAAGAATTATTAATTTACAAAAAGTAACAGATTAATTAATATGTTGTTAAAGTAAATATATTCAAAAAATTAAAAAACTAATCGAAAAGTTGTACAATTCAATATTTTTACGGTTAAACGGACAGAATCGGTTGATTTTTTTAATTATTAGCCGATTTTTGTGAGTTTTGTTATCATAAAAATATATTTTTTATATAATTGAATTTTTATAATATTTTTAGTAACTGTAAGAATCTTTTAACTTTGAATTCACGAAATAACTCAAATTTTTTATTTAGTGTGTCCTCAAAAAAAAGTCTTTGCTAAATTTTTCATTATAAAAAATTTTAATAGACTTTTAACATTTTTTATGTTACCTTCGAAAAACTTTTCAACCCATAAAATGACGGACTTAATTACTAGAAAAAGGAGATTTGATGTAATGATTAATGAATAATGAGAATTCATATCCTAATTTCTAATAAATCTAAATCTAGTATTTACTTTTTTTTTTAAAATGTAGCGTTGGAGGTTATCTATTTCAAGAATCGACGGGCCAACTGCACGATCTTGTTCGTTTTCGTGACATCCACACATGTTTGACCGTAAGCAAAATACTGTCTTTCACGTTTAAATAATGTGTTCATGTGATGATTGCATTACATTAACGTTTAAACAGTGTGTTCGTGTCATAATTGCATTCCACTGACGTTTAAATAACATCTCAATGTGATCTTACAAGACAATTCGCTCAATCAAGTTGTACGAATTGAACTCATACAAAATATTTAGTATTATTCCTACTAATACTATTACTGTTATTATTATTTTTAATTCAATTTATCTTTATCTTTATTTTAATTTCTTTTTTGGTTTTTCAATCTTCCTTTCATTTATTATTCTTTTATTTACTTATTTAACTATTTTTCTTTTTCTATTTTTATTTTTATTTTCATTCATTCGTGTGAGTCATTTTCAAAGTCTTTATATTAATTAAGGGTAAAATTAAGTACTACTAAATCTCTCTAGTCGTCTCAACAAGATTTCTGCTTGATGTTATTATTGTTGTAATCAGAAAATATATGTGCATAATTGATCCCAATTTTTTACTAAATAATTTTTAAATAGAGAGTTCATAATATCTGAATTTATACAAGTGGTTTACATATTTAATAAAGATACGTTAAATTTATTAATATTAAATATCATATATTTTTAAATTTTAATTCAGCAAAATTTATTTTAAATGTTTGCTTTTTAATAATTTATTTAATACATGCCTATAAAATAATTTATTAAAAATTACGTAATTGGAATAGTATTACACGTGTCTTGTAATTTACCCTTTACGTAGACAATTGTAGATTTGTTTGTATTTATAAAAGGGTTAATTACCAAAAAAAACTTAATTTTTGTCAATTTTTTAATTATAGTCCAAAATTTAAAAAGCAACAATAAAATATCTAAACTTTTAATTTTTTCAATTCTAGACCGAACTTTTTTCGAACTTCAAAAAGTAGCAATGAAATGCTCAAACTTTCTTTTTTTTTAATTTTAACTTGACGTTAGCGTTTTCGTTAAGTTTGTTAATGTAACTTGTCACGTGTTTAAAAAACCTTAACTATTAATACATGTCAGCTAAAATTAACATAACAAATAAAAATTAATGAAACAATGTCGTTTAATTACATAATTAAAATGACTCCATTGTTTAAAAATGACCTATATCAAATTACGCGGCATCGATGATCTTACGCTTTGATTTTAGTTTTTTCCTTCGTTTTTAGTTTGTTCCCTCGACGCCCTCACCTTTCGATTTTCAAATTATGCAAGCCCTGAAACCCTTACACTAAGAGCACCAGAAGAACAAACTAAAAAACGAAGCACTTACTAGTTCAGTACATTGTAATACGAAATTAGTTTAGGGCGTTAAAAGAACAAGCAGAAAACAAAAAGTTGAGTGTATCGGGAGAACAATAAATAATGTCGAATTAGAATTGAAAAAAATTGAAAATTTGAGTTTTTTTTGTTAACAATTAACCATTCATAAAATATCTCATGCTATTATCACGACCCGTAGAAAACTTGACCCGACAAATGTAGGCAACGGGGTTAAACCAAATCAGACAATTGACCCGAAACATCCGGCCATTTCCCCACCATCTTCGCCGCCGCTAATATCACTGCACTTTGCATCTCCCCGGGATCTTCTTTTTAATATTATATTGAACTCACCTTTATTCAACGTAACACCGTCCAATCAAATCTTTCCAAATCAGCATCATATTCACGTGGCGGACATCGAGTGGCCAGTCACCACACCAACATAGACACGGTGTTGTACGAGATCAGGACTCCCTCCATTACATGATTAACCTTAGCTTTAGTTGATCCGATACGATTCTAATTTCTAAAGTACAAACTGAAAAGACTTACTGTTCTGTCTGATTTCGTGTTTCGATTCAGAGAGAGAGAGACGTTAATGGCGAGCGGCGGAGGAGGCGATCCGAGTCAGAAGATAGACTACGTGTTCAAGGTGGTGCTGATCGGAGACTCGGCGGTCGGAAAATCACAGATTCTAGCTAGATTCGCCAGAAATGAGTTTAGTCTCGACTCAAAGGCCACAATCGGAGTAGAGTTCCAGACTCGAACTATGGTTATACAGCACAAGAGTGTCAAGGCTCAGATCTGGGACACCGCCGGCCAAGAACGGTACTCTTCTTTCGCCATCATGTATAGAGTTTGTAGGTGAAATTGATGCTTGTTTGTGTGTATGTGCGTGTGTGTGACTTTCTATTGAAGGTTGTTGACTAGTTTTGATGTGCCATTTGAACCTGATCGAGAGTTAACTTTTCTTCTCATCGTTCAACTTAGAGTCACTAGTACTTTATGTAAGCTTTCAGGATGAGGATATTGAAAAGTGATGTGGCCATAAGCTGCTTTAGATCGATCGGCATACTAAAAATGGTTATGTAACTTGCAAACCTGTATTAAGTCTCATTTTGTTTCTCTGTATTGGTTGGATGTTGATAGTGTTAATTGAATATTTGATGGCAGATATAGAGCAGTCACAAGTGCGTACTACCGGGGAGCTGTTGGAGCGATGTTGGTATACGACATAACTAAACGACAGACGTTTGATCACATTCCGCGCTGGCTTGAAGAGTTGCGAAACCATGCCGACAAGAATATAGTCATCATTCTGATTGGGAACAAAACTGATCTTGAGGATGAGCGAGCAGTCTCCACTGAGGACGCCAAGGAGTTTGCTCAGAAGGAAGGACTATTCTTCTTGGAGACCTCTGCATTACAGGCGACCAATGTGGACGATGCATTCTTGACGGTGTTGACGGAGATCTTCAATATTGTGAACAAGAAGAACCTGGCTGCAGATGAAAATCAAAACAACGGAAACGCCCCATTGTTGGCTGGCAAGAAGATCGTCATCCCTGGGCCTGCACAAGTGATTCCTGAAAAGAAGACGTGTTGTAGCTCATTGTGATTTGATCATACTTGGATTTGCGATCTGTGTGGTTCTTTGTTTCATGCTCCTCCTCCCTAATAGCAATTTTGAAAGGTGTGGTGTATTTTTTGTAAATTGTACATCACTTTAGCTTACTTGGCATAAGAAGCTGACTAATTGCACGCCATGAAATGGAGCAGAAGAGAGTTGCTTTTGACTTGCGTTGTTGTACTGCTACTTAGTTACATGTTTCAAAATCTTGATAGTATGTTGTGATCTGCAGTTGCCTGTAATAAAATGTCGGTGATCTGGAAACTGTAAATTCCCTAAAACGCCACCATTTAGCATCACATCCCACTATAGAAACACACTCGTGTACACAAACTCTAAGAAACTAGAACAGAATCAGTAAAGCGTGTGCATGCTTAATAGAAAATATGTCTCCTATTGAAAATATTCCTTATGGGCAGTGATGGATCTTAGAAACTAAGAAATGGTAACAAATCCACAAACAGCAAATATAGTTAAGGATTCATCGCCATTATCGAAAGGAAACAAGGGTTGCAGACTTTTGAGTCTCGCTACTAATGTAACAAAATTCAATTGTCCCTAAAGACAAGAGAAATCAAAATTGACTGAGCCTATCGAAGAAGTTTGGCAGATAGGACCAAATTGCCAACCACCTAAGCTGCAACAGAGGGCTTGGAGGCAGCTGATAATCTAGACCTCTTCTTTGCCAAACTCTCACTGCGGCGCTCACGCTGCTCCTTCAACCTGGTTGCAAGGAGCTTCTGATACTCAGCTGCTTCAGCCTTGGCCTTGGCAATCCTCTTCTTCTTGTCAGCTATTCTAGCGCGTTTTCTTTGTAAAGTCAAGGGGGTGACCAGTCTTTGAATTTTGGGAGCTTTGCTGGCTTTCTTCCCTGTGAAGACATCAAGTTGCAAATGTGTCAGATCTAAATGATACTTTAATATTTCTATTAACGAACATACAATATCAAAACGGGTTTGAAAATATAGCATAGGAATAAACAATGTTACTTACCAGACTTAGTAGTAAAGGTTCGGCGATATGTATTCACATACTTTCGGACATCGTCCTCCTTTGAGAGGTTGAATAGCTTTCTGATCTTTGATGCCCTCTTTGGACCTCTCATTCTTGGTTTCTCGACATCTGTAAGCCCTGGCAAGTCATTCTCACCTTTCTTCACAATCACCAAGTTCAGAACTGAGAGATCTGGGCTAACAATGCATCCACGAACAGACTTCCTTCTACGTTCTCCATTTCGCCTTCCATATCCACGAAAGCAAGGGGTACCTGAACAGACAAGCATTCCACTCAACTTAGTAAGGAATGTTCAGAAACTATGCACATTTACTTGGAATGCATTCATCCACATGCAGAAACAAAATGATCCAAATATACAGACCTCTGTGAAGCAAAAGACGAACACGACCAGGAGTCAAAACTCCCTGCTTCATTGGAAAACCTTGCTTGTCACAGCCTCCCATAATTTTGAATACATAGCCTTTAAACTCCTGTAGATTGACATGAATAAGACTGAGAGTCTGAGAGACAACCTATAGCATGAATTTAGGTAACATGCACATTCCAGCCAGAACTCTAACTACATACCTCACCCAATGCATCACCACTCACTTCTTGAGAAATTCTCTTGTCAAAGAATGCTCGGCTGTCAAAAAAAAAAAAGATTCAGAATAAATGTCATTGAACCATAAGAACAAACAAAAGGCTACAAATAACTTGGTAACCAATAAAGTCGTGACTATATATGCCTAAAATAACTACTTAGAATGCATGATGTATCATTCAAATAAAAATACTCTATCACTAAAATCTACAAATTTATATCGACATGTTTCTCCCTCTAGTATAAATATCTTAACTCATCAAGCATTATCAAATAGCAATGTTTCAAATAATATTTCACAGGGCATAGTCAAAAAGCAATATTCGTAATAATATGCAGGTTTGACAACAATGAAAGGAATTCAAGCGATAGTAATGACCATTGATAAACTCGGCAGAGCCGCATTATTGACAACACTACCACAGTACCTTAGTTACTAGTTAGCTAAGGTTCTATAACAAACTCAATGACATCAAAACAGTACAAATTGTCAGTTGTCGTGATACAAGAGAACTTACGAAATTCCAGAAGCTCAAAGATAAAAATATTAAACTTCAAATTGAATATATTGCTCATGGTAGTGGAGGAGCAAAAAAACATTGAACTATTTGTATATTTCCTAACAGAAACTAGTACTTTTCTAAAGAGATTTTATGCACAACATAAAACCCATTAAATCAAATCAATGGTAATAACGAAATTTATTTGTCTGCAATTCAGAAGTAAATGCAAAACAACAGTTTCGTAACTTTCCATACAATTAATAAGTTGAAGCAGTTCCCTCTACCAACAACAAGATTACCAACACCATTGGAGAAGAAGTCAAAACCACATCTAGAGAATATATGTTTGACAGAAAAAATTTCTTATTCATTTTTAAGTTAATAATAGGAAAAGATAAATGCACCTAGCCATATAGTGCAACCAAGAAATCACGAGTAAAAAAAAATCTTTATCAACTGAAAGAAAGTTGTTGCATTTGTTTTCTTCCAAGAGACAGAAACAAAATAAATGACAAATTTCGCAGGCTTCAGGATTTGAAATCAGTTTTTCTACCCAAATTCAATCATAACTACTAGCTAAAAAGAATAAAACAGAATCAATGTCGATTCGAATGACATTTAAGTATATTTAATTTAATTCAGAAACACTTACAGTTTCTGGTCATCGTCTATTTCAAGTTTTTTCTGGCACCCAGTAGTCGGATTCGCAATATTGAACTGCCGTAAAAACATTGAGACAACAAATTAATGAACAAAACAAGGAAAAAAAAAACCGAGCTAGTGTTCATGTTTAGAACCATTGTAAATACCATGAAGGAACAATACCTTCATCTTCTCTGTGGTAAAGATACGCTGCCCTGCTCCTCCGCACTTCAGGTGTTTTTGTGGCCTTCCCAGCTAAATTAGGGTTTTGATTTTAGAGGAGTTTTATACCAAGTGGAAATTCTACAGTATATCCATTAAAATTTGGATGTGTGAGGCCCTATAAGAACGCAACACGTGTCAAACTATTTATGACCTTTATAAGTACATGGATCGGTGGAAAAGTTTAAGCCCGAAATGGCTGACCCGATTATTGGGATGGCATAGGCCCAATTATTTTTTAAAGAATTAGGCTCAGCCCAAATTTAAAAACAACATTAACAAGAAGTCGAATGCGAGGTCTGAAGAAGTTCAAGAATACTTAATTCAACGTTTAAGAAAATCCGAAACTCAAAGCCTGGAACCCAACCCGATCAGATTTAGGTGATTTAAAATTTGCTATAGCATAATGCAAACAAAAATTTTACAAATAATTATATAATTTGCATTTGACGTGCGTCTAATATTTAAAACCATCCAATTTATAAATTAAATAAAATTATTTATACTGAAAAGTATTAATATTTTAAAGGTAATTGGGATCGTTCGCATCAAACTAGCTATCTTTTAATAATTTTTTGTTTGTTTGCTTATGTTTGTGTACATACACAATGTCAAAATGAATGGCAAATGGCAGTCGGTGGTTGAAGTGGATGGCTTGCACAACATGTAATTCTCTGAATGGCTTCAAACATTAAAACTAACGAACTGTCCGATTCCAAGGAAAAAGGAACCCAACAGATCTTTGTCATAAGAAGATATTACCGTTGTTTAGGAAGAAGAACCAATCCGAAACGAGCGAGTGGACTGATTATGTCTTAGTGCAAACATAAATTAAAAGACTATGATCAGATCGTAACGAGAGTTTACTGGTTCCGTCAGGAAAGGATATGTTTTTCAATTGAGGGTTGACTTGGACATAATTATACAAACATTTAATGTCAATCCAAGTGCTTATCCGCGTTTTATTGACTAACTCGAATTTTAAAATTTTTGAATTATTTATTTATTAAATATTTTTAACATTTATATTTTATATTTTTATATAATTAACTCAAATTTTAATAACCAGAACATGTGAAATTTAAAAAAAAAAAGATGCATTTTTACATTTTTTATCTACTTTTCACAAATTTCACAGAACATACATGTCATTTTGTGATCCCATTACACAGACCCAGAACTGCAGAACAAGCATCCACTCAACTTGGAAACAAGACAAGCATTCGAATTGGTTCTTCCTGTCTAGTCCAGACACCGGAAAGAGTTCGGCTTATCATCGCCTCTTTTTTTCAGAAAAACAAAAACAAAATAAAATAAATTATAGTGCACAAACAAAATCACCGCTTGACTCTATATCATCCATGTCAAGATCATCAGCATCTTCCATATCGTCAAACTCCATGCTTCCTCCAAGAGACTTTAGTCCCTCTCCACCCTTCCTTGCCTCTTTTATTATGCCTATTATTTCTTCGATGCTTTGTGATGATTCTTCACTCGAGTCGTCGTTTTTCAAGCTACCTTCTTCGTCTTCCATGAGTTCTACGGGCATGTTCTTCGTAAACCAAGGATGGTTTTTTATCTCTGGTATTGTTATTCTCTGCAGAAGAGAAAAGAAAACAAACAATTAGGAAAAATTATTATAATGAAAAATCAGTGAAATTTATAATAGTTTTTAGAAATGAAAAAAAATATGATATTATTTTTTATAAAAAATAATTTTGGATTAAATATATTAAAATTTTGCTTGGTTCGATATTTTATTTTAATTTATATATTTTAAAAATTGTCATTTATATTAAGTTGTATCTATTTTTCATTTATTTTTTACTCAAAACATGGAAATATTAGAATTTTCAAATTTCAATACAATGTTTTGAAATTATATGAAATATGAAAAAAAAATTGCTTATTAATTTTAAAATGTCTAACATTTAAATAAAAAAAGTTAATTAATGGAATAATATAATAATGCTTAATTAAGTATTTTTTAATTTCTGATATGATAAATAATTTAAAATAATTAAAGTTATATATATCTAATAATTTTTTTTAAAAATCGAGTATACTATACATAGTCTTGGTGTACCTTTTCAGGGTCGGCGACAAAAATTCTTGACAGAAGGTGTTTACATTCCTTGGAAACTCGAACATAGTCAGGAATGGAGTAGTGAACACTGAGAATCCTCTGTCATTAGTTAAATATCTCATCAGAAATCTCCAATCTCTGAAGTTTCGTTACAATAAATAGCTGACTAACCTGAATTGTTTTCTTGAAGTTCCTTGGATCGTCGGGATCTTCAAACGGATAAGCTCCGACCAACATCACATACAAGGTAACCCCACAAGACCAAACATCTGCAATCTATCCTCAATAATTCAAAAGATTAATGTTCCTGGAAGTTAGGTTACCAAACAATACCCTACCTAACTAACAGAAAATTTATTACCTTTCCATCATATTCTTTTCGTGATAATACTTCTGGCGCAATGTAAGCTGGTGTTCCCACAGTAGATTTGGGTTGAGAATGTAAAACCGAAGACTGAATCCAATAATGTCAAAAGGGTATCAGTTTTTTGGTTCAAATCTAAATCCAATTTACATTGATTACTAAGTTCATTGCCTTGGAATAGCCAAAGTCGCATATCTTAAGACGTGGAGCTGAGCTCCCATCAAGCAAGGTGTTTTCCAGTTTAAGATCTCTGTGACAGATTTGCTGTATCAGAGGAGAGTGTGAATCAACCTTATAGAGGTGAAGAAAAGAATGGAATGGACTATAACCATTTTTAAGTAAGATCAGCTTGGAAGTTTCACCATGGAATGGCAGTAGCTGACTCCCGATATGAGTTGTTGGAAGAAATATCTTGCCTGCAAGAAAATTTACCAGAAGCAGGAAAGCGAAAGAAAATTAAGAACGATCCCAAAAGATGGGAACTCAAAAAAATTTTCTTTTTTCCTGATGGACTTACTTCATCTTCACTGAATCTACCAGCATTGCATATTCTTTCAAAAAGTTCTCCTGCTGCTGCATATTCCATGACTATGGCTAAGTGAGTTGGTGTTAACAAGACCTGCAACAGTGAAAAAGAAAGGACACACCTCTTAAACAGAAATTTCTTGCCAAGATTGTAGCTTTTCAATCTTGCAGAATCTGCCCTTTAAAAATTGAAAGGAACGATCTTCCCTTTCAAGATTGAAATGTTTATGAACTTAAGGCAGGAAGATTGTACACGTTCCTTATTCCATCGGCATATATATATATACAGAAATAGTGAGGAAGACAGATTAATCACACAAAATATGTTCTGTTTATACCAACTGGTAATGCCAAAACAGAGTTCAACTTTCAGCTTTAGAACATCTGAAGGATTTCACTTAAAATTTGAGTTAAGCATATATGTACCTGTTTGAATCGGATAATATTAGGATGTTTCAATGATCGATGGTTCATTATCTCCCTCTGCACATGTTCATCAATCTGCAAAACCAACAGACCCAGAAATTATTTACTTAAAACACTTCTAGCATCCAGTTAAAAACTGATCAAATCACCAAAACCCAGATCAACAAGCATGACTTATAGACTGAATATCTCATAAGATTACAGAAAATCTCGACTCCTCATATGAATAAGTGACAACCTAGTACACGCTCTCACTTGCAACTCCAAATCAAAATCTAGAAAGGAAAACTTCAATGAAACTGAAGCTAAAACACCACCTTCTGTCCTCTCTCGATATACTTGACAGCGTAAAGCTCACCACTTCGTTTATCTCTAGCCAGCTTAGCAACACCGAAGTTCCCTGACCCAATATCTTTAAGTATCTCGTAGCGCTCCATTGCTATATCTTTCAAGTACCCTCTCTGTATCTTGCCTTCAAAACCAAGAAACAAGAATGAGCACACCACATAAAACTCCATAACAAAACATAGCAGGAACCTGGCGAACCACCCCTGACCCTTTTACCTTCTTCTTCTTCGTCTTCTCCTTTCAATGGTATTGCTTCTGGTTCTGCTTCACCTCACTTGACTGGTCTGAGTTTGAGAATCTCATGGCCACGGGTAACGAAGAAAGCTGTAATGCGATTAGAGCTTAAGCACTTGACAAGCAAGCAAGTCTTCTTTGTTTATTGGAGGCGTCAAGAAGTGAAGAAGTTACACGTGGAGTGATACTAGAGGTCACATATCCAAGCAGAACAAAAGAGGTTGTCCTTGGACTATTTGGCCAACGTTAGTCTGCACGCTCGCGCTCAGAGAGTGTGCGTTGACAAATTGAGAATTAATCAATAGGAAAATCTTGGCCTCAAAACAGACTACAGTGTCCGGTGAAAGAGAGAAGTTGACCGTTGCGGAGCGAGTAGCCTTAACTCATACCCGAGAGAGAGTAGGGTACAAAAATTGAATGTTACGAGGAGAGAGGATAAGTTGGGAGAAAAAGCTGACGTGGACGGTGGAAAGAAGGCAGTATTGGAGAACCCAAAATGGGCGGTGGTCCCCACTCCTTGTTTGGATTGAGTGGCCTTGGCTTTTGCCTTTGATTGGACGAAACCAAATGAACATACCGTAGATACGGTACCTATAATATACACTATTAAAGTTTAATCAATACCAAGTTGAAACATTCGCGGAGTTATTCTTTATTTTTATTTGAAAATATTTTAACTTTTTAACATTCTCATATATCATAGTTGTGAGATTTAGAGAGGTCTAATAATACGCAATTTTATTATATATAAAAAAATTATTTTTGATAGATTCACATGTAATGTAGTATGAAGACAATATTCTCATACATTCAACTAAATTAAAATTTTTAATATAAATTATTCCTCTTTTAAAATAAATTATACTCTAAAATATTATGAAATATATTATATCTGAAGGTAAATTTAAAATATTTATTTAACTCTCTTTGATTTTGTTAATATATCTTTTTTAATGAAGTTCATAAGATAAATTTATTTTACACTATTAATAATGTTCATAAGATAAATTTATTTTATACTATTAATAAATTTTATTAATTATAAAATGGGAATAAGCATAGTTGGAAATTAGTTTGTGATGTAAGTAGTTAAAGTCAAACTTAAGAAATGAAAGGCTGCTTCCTTTCCAAGAGTTGTGACCTGTGGTGAACAGATGTGACTGTTCTGAAAGGTTGCTTCCTTTTTGAGGGTTGTGACTTATCGTGAACAGACGTAACTGTTCTGAAGGGTTGCTTCCTTTCTAAGAGTTGTGACTTTTCTGAATGGTTGATTTCTTTCCAAAAGTTGTGACTTGTGATAAACAGACGTGACTGTTCTGAAGAGTTGCTTCCTTTTCAAGAGTTGTGACTTGTCGTGAACAGATGTGACTGCTCTAAAAACTCTATATATACATGAGTTTTAGTCAAGATTAAAAAGTTTTGAACAATTCTACCAACACAATCTCTGCATTCATAATTCTTGAAGAACATTCATACTCTTACAACTTGAATGTTCTTGTGTTTTTTGTATCCTATAAGTAATTTGTCTTTAAATTGGTTTGCAAGTATATTGGGGGAAAATAATAATTTAAGAAAAGTGTCCAGCACGCCAAGAACACTTTAACCTTTGTGTATTTGATCTCAAGTTCTCTCAGTTCTCTACAACACCATTTAATTCATTGTTCATCCTTTGTTTTGTGGACTTCCATTCTATTACAATCTTAAAGTGTTATTTTTTTGCCATCATAGAGTCCACTCAAGAATCCACTCTCAAAGTGATGAACCAAGGTTTTGTGAAGTTAGATCACCTAGATGTGAGAGTGGGTGATGAACCAAGGCTTTGTGAAGTTAGATCACCTTGATGGAACCGACACCAACTTCAATTGTTAGAAGGACAAGATGATGTTCTTCCTCACCACTTTGAAAATTACACATGTACTTGAGCCCACTCTTCGTACAATTCCTCTTCCAAAGGAGGGTGAAATAGACACTAGGAAGGTTGAACGAGACAAGCGCCAAGAAGATGAATTGCTTTGCAAAGGTCACATTCTTAAAACCCTTTTAGACAACCTTTATGATCTTTTTACAACCGTAAAGAGTCCAAAGGAGATTTGGGGGTCGCTTGAACGTGAATATGCATCTCAAAAGTAAGGCACAGATAAGTTTCTTATAAAAAGATATTTTGAATTTAAATTTATTGATGGTTTCTCTCTTATTGATCAAATCCTCAATTTACAAGTGATTGTTTTAAAACTTAAAGACTTGGGTGTTGAAATTTCTGAATCACTACAAGTAAAGGCAATTATTGCTAAGTTGTCTTTTTCTTTGGATGATTATCAAAAGAATTTATTGCACACTTCTGAAATTTTAACTATCAGTAGTGTTTTGAAGCATCTTCGAATTGAAGAAAGTGTAAGAATTCTTCAAAGAAAAGAAGTGGAAGGAGATCCAAAGGTGAATTTTGTAGATGAGAAGAAATCTAACAATTCTAAAAGGAAGAAACCTGAAAATGCTAATGCTAAAGATAAGAAAAAGAATCGGGTTTGCTACAATTGTGGAAAGAAAAGGTACTACAAGGCCGACTGCAGATCTAACAAAAAGTAAAAAGGAAACAATATTCCTAGTGCTAACATTGTTGATGAATGTGCATAAATTATAGCAACCTTGACTCTTAGTACTGTGATGGAACTTCATATGGTAACATCAATTCCTTCTAAAGATTGGTGGTATGATTCTGGTGCAGTAATTCATGTGTGCAATAACAAGGACCAATTCAAGAACTATGAAGTTCTTGATGTACATGAAGTGGTCATGGCCAATGGTATGAAAGCGAAGGTGCATGGAAAGGGAGATGTGCATTTGCTATTCACTTCCAGCAAAAAGTTAGTGCTCGTTAGTATTCTTCATATTCCGGATGTGATCAAGAACCTTGTTTCTACGGATATCCTGAACAAGAAGGGCTTGAAGGTTGTACTTGAGTCAAACAATGTAATCATGTCTAAGAATGGTATTTTTATAGGCAAAGGATATTCTTGTAATGGTATGTTTAATCTTAGTCTTAATAAAGTGAATGATGTTTCTCTTTATTTGGTTAATGCTTCTTATTCTTCATAGCATAGTAGATTAGGACATGTTAGTCGTAAAGTGATTCATTATATGCCTACAAAAGGACTAATCTCTTATAATGGCCAAGTGAATAAGAAATGTGAAACATGCATACAAGCAAAGATAACCAAAATTCCTTTTCCTAAAGTTGAAAGACATACAAATAGCTTGATTTAGTGCATTCAGACATATCTGAATTTAATGATTTTTTAACAAGAGGTGGTAATAAATACTTCATTACTTTTATTGATGATTTCTCTATATTTGTGCATGTTTATTTGATGAAAATTAAGGATGAAGCATTTAATATGTTTAAGACATATAAGTCTCTTGTTGAAAATCAACTAAGTAAAAAGATTAAATTTTTAAGAAGTGATAGAGGAGGAGAATACTTCTTTAATGAGTTCTCAAAATTTTGTGAACAAAATAGTATTATTCACCAAACTAATGCACCATATACTCCCCAGTAAAATGGTTTAGCTAAAAGGAAAAATAGAACTCTACAAGACATAGTTAATTATATGCTCTTGAGTTCGGGTTTGTAAAAAAACTTATGGGGTAAGGCTTTGTTGGATATATGTCATTTGCATAATCAAATTCCATCCTTAAAGACTAAAGTGTCTCCATATGAAGTATGGAAAGGAAGGAAGCCAAACTTGTCAAATTTGAAAGTTTAGGGTTGTGTAGCTTATTATAGAGCCCCTGACAACAAAAGAACAAAGTTGGGACCAAGAGTACTTAAAAGTGTATTTGTAAGCTATGCAAAAAAATTTAAAGCTTATAGGGTACTAGAAGTTGACTCTAATGTGATTGTAGAATCAAGGGATGTTGAGTTCTTTGAGGATTTGCTTCTTAAAGACTCAGTCGTAAATAAGAATCCATCAAATGGACCTACCCCTTCTCCAAGTGTTGAACTCTCAAGTGCGTTAAAAAGACCAAGTGTAGACTCTCCTAGTGAACCTAGGAGGAGTCAACGTCAAAGGAAGGAAAAATATCTGCCTTCAGATTTTATTTCTTCACAAGCTATTGTTTTCTTAGTGAACCTAGGAGGAGTCAACTCCAGTTTTATTAAGTGTAGAGGAAGATCCTGTAAGGCCCCAAATTGTACCATAGTTGGAATATTTCATTGAACATGTATTGCATATGTCTTACATTATGGTTTAAAGAATCATACTTAAAGAATTGGAATTTATTATCTTTATTAGAGACTTAAGGTATTAATGCTGGGCCCGGGTCTCGGAATATATGTCATGGATACATTACATAAGATTTGGGTGATGATTAATTGAAAAGAAGGCTTGAAAGTTCTTAAAAATCTAAGCTTGAAGTGAATTTTTCGCATGACCAATTGTGACATCTAGAGTGACATCTAGTGTTTGTTTGCAAACTAATATGACACTCAAATTTGTAAGTGCCATATCTTTTGATTCCAATGTCCAAAAATTATAAACTTTATACCGTTAGAAAGCTAAGAGGATAATTTACAACTTTTATGAAGAAAAATTTGTCAAATTCGGC
>JANIIA010000192.1:3786932-3806911 GCA_027478495.1 Erythroxylum alaternifolium
GGGTTGCGCTTTCTCAATCATATTATGTTGAGGAAATCCTCAAGAAATATCAACATTTAAATGTGAAAGAGGTAAGTACTCCTTTTGATCATAACTTTAAGTTGCATGAGAATGGAGGTAGTCCAACACAGCTTGAATATGGTAGTAGAATTGAAAGTCTAATGTATGCAATGAGTTGTACTAGATTGGATATCTCATACTCAGTATAGAAACTAGCTAGATACACTAGAAGTCCTAGCTAAGAACATTGGCAAGCTATTAAAAGAGTGTTATGATATCTTAAGAAGACAAAAGATTTTGGACTCTTTTATAATAGCTTTCTAAATGTTCTTGAAGGATTTTCATATGCTAGTTGGATTACTAGCATTAGTGACCAAAAACCCATAAGTGGTTGGGTATTCTTGCTTGGTGGTGGAGTTGTTTCTTGGGCTTTGAAGAAACAAACGGTGATTACCCACTTTACCATGAAAGTTGAATCTATAGCTCTATGTTTTGCTTGTAAGGAGGCTGAGTGGCTAAAGGATATGTTATTGGATATAGATTTTTGGCCTCGTCCCATGCTTTCGATAACTTTACATTGTGATAGTGAGTCTATTATGTCTAGATCATTGAACAAAGTGTGCAATGGTAAATCTAGACTTATAAACTTAGGACATGCATTTATTAGAGAAATACTAAATAGAGATGTCATCTCGATTGTTTATGTAAGGACATATAATAATTTGGCGGATCGGTTTACTAAACCTCTTGCAAGAGATTTATTTAGTTCGACGACATTTGGAATGGGATTAAAACCTTTTAATCAAAAATCACTACCAATGGTAACCCAACCTTCTTCTAGTACTACTCCTAGATTGTAAGGTTTTGAAGGGTAATAACAAGTTGTTTAGTGGTTGTGAGCACTAAGATTGTTTAAGCCATTCCAAGAAATTAATGAAATTATTTTTGAGTGCTTGTTTATGGTTATGTAAACATAGCTATAATACTTTTCACCTATACGATCATTAGAAGTGGTGCCATTTCTAGCAAGAGTTTAAGGTAATGTCTTGTATATGATCATGAACTAGGATGAGCACATGGCCGATAATAGTGCTAAAACTGTAATGTGAATTAATTAAATGCTAAAAAGGTTCATGTGTGCGACATGTCTGAACCTTTGTGAATGAAGGTTTAAGCAATGAGCCACCAATCGTTTCCTTTGGATTTTGTGATATGTTTGTACTATAGGATGGTTTAAGGCGAAAGCTACCTTCCTTTAGGCATGATTTCTTGTCTATGTTATTTTTTTCCATCGCACAAACTAAGTGAGGGATTGTTGAAAATTAGTTTGTGATATAAGTAGTTAAAGTCAAACATGGAAATGAAAAGTTGATTCTTTTCTAAGAGTTGTGATTTGTAGTGAATAGACATGACTGTTCTGAAGGCTTGCTTTCTTTCCAAGAGTTGTGACTTATAGTGAACAGACGTGATTGTTATGAAGGGTTGCTTTCTTTCTAAGAGTTGTGACTTGTCGTGAACGGACGCGACTGTTCTGAAAACTCTACATATACATGAGTTTTAGTCAAGATTAAAAAGTTTTGAACAATTCTACCAACACAATCTCTACATTCATAATTCTTGAAGAACATTCATACTTTTGCAACTTGAATGTTCTTGTGTTCTTTGTATCCTAGAAATAATTTGCCTTTAACCCGATTTGCAAGTATAGTAGGGGCAAATAACACTTTAAAGAAGGTGTCCAACATACCTAAAATACTTTTAACTTTATGTTTTGGTCTCAAGTTCTCTCAATTCTCCGCAACACCATTTAATTCATTGTTCATCCCTTGTTTTGTGGACTTCCAACCCCTGTTCTATTACAAGCATTAGTACCTTTATATGCTAAAAGTGATAAATATGAAAATAAGAAAACATGTCCACTTAACTAAATTCTACACACTAAATAACAAGAAGTATGATAATTGCGAGAAACTAACCTTAGCACATTGCAACTTGAGTACGGGGACAAAAATAAAAGAAAAAAGAAGAAGCTCAATCTGACCTAATTTAGTTTGGTTTAGTGTGAGTTCGATGACTCTGATATGAGTTCTGCAAGTTTTAAGTTGGCGAGTTTAGGTTGTTTTTCCCAATTTGATTAGCATAAGTCAAAGTATGAATATTTCAATCAAATGACATTATTTTAAAATTTTAAAGATTAAAAAATTAAATTTGTTTCAAGTCGATCAAGCTTCATGCTACCCAAGCTCGATAAAGCCTAGACTCGAGTTTGAAACCTTGAGCCTGATTGGACTTTAAGCTGAGTCCAAACCTAAAAGTATAATTTTTAGATTAAGTTTAAGTTTGAGCAGACTCAACTCAACTTGACTCATTGTTAGAGATGACAACTAAGTCAGCGCTGGCCTTACGTCTAATCTTGGGTTGCTCAAGCCTGACCTGACTCAAAGGCTCGACCTTTGTAAGTAAAATAGCATCGTTTTTACTTCTTTTCAATTTAAAATTTTCTGGTTAGACTGAGTCAAGCTCAAGCTCAAGCTCAAGCTCAGGTAAGTTGTCTCGGACCTAGGCCCCAAACTCATTGTTAAGCTTAAATATGAGCAATCAAAACAATTAATGCAAACAAAATAAATTATAAATTTCATATTTATTAATTAAGTCACAACGTTTAATTTTTTAATGTTTTACTTCGAATTTCTTAAAACTTAAAAAAGTGAGTTATACGATTATTGGTATACTATTAAATATAGAAAATAGTTTGTTAAAATCATAGTATAAGAATAGTGAAATTGCTATTTATGTGTAACTGCACATCTATAGAAATGGGATAGAGACATGGACGATGAATAGTTAGCACGTAGTTTAGGTCTCTTGTCAGCTCTTGACCCACTAAGCCTAATTTGCGGTTTGGAATTCTTTAAGGTTGGTTTTGGATGTTTTGGAGACCAACTTGTGTTAACGTGCCATTTGGTACTGTCTTGCCGTGTTGTCAAAGCAATTTCCTGGAGTGGAGTTGCACTAAGTTTTGGTCATAGACTCATAGTACCACTGAGCCACTATACTTGATATATCCACATTATGTGTTGGGTTGCTTTCTAACTATACAACAAATTGCTTTTGTCCATTTAGTTTTGGATCCTTTTCATCAACCAATATTTTCAAAATTGTCCCGGAAAATAAACCGAGAAGAAAAAAATTAAGATTTAAAATATTTAATTGATATCAAACTATCATAAAATCGACTAAAAATAGAATAAAATTGAAGAATTTTAAAAATGATTGAAAAAGATTTCTTATCAATAAAAAATTTAAAGTTTAATTAAAAAAGAAGACTATTAAATAAAAATTAATTGATTTATTTTTATTAATAAGAACTTATTAGTTTATAAAACCTAATTAATTAATAAATTGATCAGTTTTTAACAACAAAAATTATTAAACTAAATCGAAACTGAATATTAAAAATTGAACGAAAAATTTTATCATAAATTGGTCGAACCTATTTAGTTTTTAAAACATTTATAATAACTATTACAACATAAATGCCATGGTAAGATCTTTTTTTTAAAAAAATGCCATGGTAAGAATTTTTTTAAAATTAAATAAATGTTTTTTACACACTTTTTAACTTCGTATAAGAATAATAAATTAACAATAATTAACTTTTATTTTTTAATTAAATGCATTAATGTTGTTGAAAGATTACGTGACATTTGATATTTATATGAATTATAGACCTTTTGTTAATTGTAACATTAGGCAAAATATTTTTAAATTTAAATAAATATATATTTTTATACACACTTCAACTTTTTATAAGAATAATATTTTTTTAAGTTTTATCTTTAATTTAATCTTTTAAAATATTTAAGAAAGTGTACGAATTTTCAGAATATTATCTATATTAATATTTTATTAATATTGTTGAAAGATATGTTACATTTTATATTTATATTAGGAATGCCAATGGGCCTCCACTGGGCACCAAGCAGACCGTTTGTTTAATACTCAGATTCCTATATACATCCATGACAGGCTTACAAATTATTATTCTCAAGATATCAGACCAGGGACTAGTTCTCAATTTCCAGAAAAACCTAGAGCTCATATCCTGGGAACCTGGAGGTTGCTGGAGAAATAACATCAAACCAAAGACAAGTTGTCCCAGCAAGTCCCTGAAATAGAGAGTAGGCATGTTCAACTCCACTTTCATCCCCAACAGTCAGAAATTTAGTTGCATTGTGGTACAAGAAGCTTGCAAATGCCTTTGCTCTATCTTCATATATGCACTCTCCTGTCAAGCGATAAAGGGACAGGAAAGTGTAGGCATTTCCTGAAACACCATCTGCAAGCCCCACCTTCTTCAATAAACCATTCTTCCAAACAACTTCCCCTGCTTCTATTGCTGCGTTGCGGAACTCCCTGTCGTTGGGAAACACCTGAAAAATGAAAAGAACTTGCATTTTTTACGTTGGGATGACAAACCTATTAGGATTGACTGTTCACATGCTTTATTCATATCAAGATCCTAATGCAGAATAGTGAAACAAATATGTAACTCCAGCAATGGAATTCTCCTAAGTTACTACTCTTAACGTAATACCGTAAACTAGTTTTCGTATGATTAAAAGATTAAAAGCTTGAATGGAGATCTAAAAGCATTAGTAAATAGATATGACTAAGTTGCAATAAGAAGTTTCCTACACATACCTTTGATGCCATGCACAAGGTGATGGCCATGCCACCTGCCCCATCAGACCATTGAACCAACTTATCCCTTTGATTCCCTTGACTTGAAGGATAGTTTCCACTATGGGGAAATCTGTTACTCATCATGTACCTCAAAGTAGCCTTCACATCATCAGCATCTTCTTTGGAAAGTGGAAAGTGGAGTAACACATGCAAAATTCCTGCCAGGCCATTGGCTGCACCCCAGTACCTTGTTCCATGCCATCTGAACATCAATGGGGATTCTGTGCTATCAGAAGCCCCTGCTCTTCCTCCAGCTAACACAGCATCAACCACTGGCAGAAGATGATCATCTGGTATTGTACCTTTTCCAAGATGTTTGTTTATGAACAAGGCAGCCCATAAAAATCCAGCTCTCCCATACATCAGCTCATAAGACATACCAAAACCACCTTCCTCTGGTCCTACTGGGAGAGCTCTCTCTTGTGCCACCTATAGACAATCAACACAACATTAATGGCTGTTTTCCATAATCACATATTACATGCAATGAAAAACGTAGAAGTTGAACAAATTGATCAGTGGAATTGAAAAGCTCCGATGCTTTGTTTTCTCAGACTTCCACTGAACTTGGGCAAACGGGCATTCTTCTTTGATGCATAGAAGGTCATTTTTTAAAGCCGTATAAGCCGTATTCTCTTTCAATAAATATAATCGATACTTGTCACGATAAAAGCTACAGATGCTTATCAAATGTGTCATAGTTCCCAAGGGAGTATCTTAATGGTTAAAAGCTTACGATCCCAAGTCAGCAACATTGACTTGTAACATAAAAACGGACGAGCTTGTGAAATAAAGATGAGCAATCCCTTCAGCAGCTACGCCTTGGGGAATTGAAAAGAAGCAAACACCAAATTTTGGTATGAATATTTAAGACATGAATACACTTTAAATTGAAGTAGTAAGTTTGACGAATGCTCTAATATCAGAAGAAGTTGCAAGTGCTCATGGCAAATCAAACAAACTACAAGTTCGGGGACAAGATGTGAATGAGCCCAGATTGGAAAAGGTACGTTTTCCATTTCCTGGATTCACGAAACATAAACTTCTTGTTGCTGAAGAACAAGTTATGTCCGTATCTAACTTGCTCAGATATTAGTAAGGTTTGGTTTCAAGTAAACCCAAACATGGTTGTCAGGTAGACCCATGAATTATGTAAGAACAAGAGCCAAGCATTAGACATAAGGCATCAAACCATTCCCATAAGGCAACAAAGAGATTCTTTTCTAAAGTACTAGAATTATTATGCATTGAAATGAAGAATGAAAGTGATGGTGCAGATGGAAGTTGACATTGAAGGATCTACCTCAAGGAAGAGGCTCAAAAAGAAGTCACGTCTACAATGGTCCCCTCTACAATTGGCAGCCACAGCTCCAAGGGCATAAATTCCCCCTCTACCGCATAAAAATGTCACATGTCTGCACATATCACGTATATTATGTTCATTACATATGTAATAAACGACACAACAAAGTTAACATTAAAACTAGAACTTGAAACAACTCCAAAGAAACCCACAATTAAAGAAAAAAGATACTTTTAACAAAGATTGGAACGGTTCAACGTGGAAAAGATCTAAGGGGTCCACACCAATCTTAATTGATATCCTAAGATAGTGAATTAGTGTGATAGTCACCAGATGGTTCAAACCATCTACTTAAAATCAAATCTAAAATTTTGGAGCAACGAGGACAAGAAGAAAAATCGTAACTTCTCCATCTGTTGGAACTTAGTAATTGGCTACTCACTTCCCAAATTTTTAAGCAGCCAAGTGACGAATACCAAAAATTGTTAGATGTTTCACTCAAAAAGTGTGAAGAAGGACACAAAGCCACATCTATTATCAATCACAGAGGGACCAAACACCAAAGTTAACAAAAGATCCAAACTTTCACACCCCATTCTCATCCATTCACCGGAATGAGGTAAGCGCAGTTCAGTAAACCTAATAGTCACCAAGCAAGTGAAAAACAGAGAGAAAAAAGAGAGATAGTTACCTAGAGGAGGTACGAGCAGCGATGGCACACGTTTCAACGATTTCAGAACAGAGTACCAGGTCCTGGTGGTTGCCGGTGACCTCGTACGATCTCAGGCACGTGAAAGCCGTACCCAACAGACCCGTGTACACTGTCAGGTCAATAACAGTATCTGCACTGCCCCTAACTTTCCAAGTCCTCTCAACCACCTGGTTCTTAAGGGAAATGGCCGCTTCAAGAAAAGTGTCGTTAGAGAGTGAAAAGTTGGTAAGCGTCGGATCCATTCCACGAACCAAATCAAACCGTTCGTTGTTGCTCTCCTCTTGGTTCGACTCCTGAGAAGCTAACTTCACCACAGACGACATAGGTCGGACTCTACAAAAAGCTGTCTTTGGCTTCTCTCTTTATAGCTTCTTTACAAGCAAAGCTAAGAAACAGGTAGTACTAATAGTAGTAGTAGAAGAAGAAGTACGCTTGAGCTTAGGACAAGTAACGTGTGAAATTGAGTGTAGAGAAAGACACGCCGTGGGCGTGAGTTCTCTCCACGTGTCCACTCATATATTAAAACATAAAACGTTAGATAAGCACGAGAAAAACACCCGCCTTAGTTTGGGTATAACTAATTGCTGATAATGAGTTAGTCGAAATCTGTCTGACACCGCCTGATGTTCTCCAGAAACGTGGGGTTGCAGTTGTTTTAGATCGTAGTTAGATTTGGAATACGAGCTTAGATGTCACTGTTTAAAAGTATATATAAATATATGTGTCGATTTCATGTACAGAAATAGAATCAGAAGTGGAATAATAACAAATATCAAATGATCAACTTGTAAGAAAAGATGAAGATGGCGTGAGTTTTATTCTACCAGTGGTTGTGAGTTTTATTCTACTAGTGGCTCTTTCTTGTTAAGCTCTCCACTGTGTGATGAATCCTTCTTCTGCCCGTCACTACCACTTGATGATGGCTCTTTTGCAACCTCCTTTTTATGCCCTTCACCGCCAACTGATGGTTCCTTCTTGTGGGTGTGGTGGTGAATGTGAATGCTTCGTCTTCTTGTGATAATGTCCCCAAATCTTCGCAGCAATGCTTTCTTCTTCCTGGGGTTCTTCTCGTTCTCCAAATCGTCTATATGAATATGATCATCGTCCTCTGGATTCAGTACCAATACTTCATCTATGAATGTAGAAGAAGACCTCCTCCTATGGTGAGTTGGCGGAACTGGTGAGTCTACTTGATAAAGTATCGATCCTCTTAACAGTTCAGAACTGTCAGAATCATCATCTTCGTCGCTGTCGATGTGTTTATCAGATAGTTTGTGATCGTCGTGCTTGGGAATTATTAGCTCCTTGAGATTGAGAGTGAAAGTACTGCTCAGTTTCTTACCTTCTCTGTGATCTTTTTCCTTCTCTTCTGCTTTAAATTCCTTTCCTGTTACTTCAGCGAATATACGCTTCAACTCTTTGATGTTCTCAACTGTATTTGCCTCGTTGATCCTCAAATTTTCGTTCTCTCGAGTGATGAAAACTAAAGCATCATCCTTTTCTGCCAGCTCATCCTTGAGTTGGGAGTTTTCGGCCAAGGCAATTCCTGCAGCTTCTTTTGCAGCACTAGCTTCATTCAGGGCCTGTTTCAGGGTCTCTCGCACGTTGTGGTTCTCTCGCTCTGCAGTCTTTCTCAGGTTCTCAGCTTCCGTTAGTGACTCAAGGAGTTTCTTGTTCTCTTCCAATGCCCTGGTCTTTTCATCTTCAGCTCTTTTGATACAATCAACGAAGCCAGTTTCTTTAGCGTTCCAGGCCAGAAGTGACTCCTCAGCCTCTATTCTCAATCTCTCTGCAGTGTTTCTGTATATATCAGTATCTTTTTTTGCTTGACACAAGAGGGTCTTGGTCTTGTCCTCCCTATCCTTCAGCTTCTCCTTCAACTCTTCTGCCTCCTTTTCGGTCGCAATAAGCTTCTCTTTTGTTTGTTTAGCTTCTGTTGCAACTTCCTTGAGAGCTAATGCCAAATCATCCATTGCCTTCTTGCTATTCTCTTCTGCTTTAATCGCCTGTTTCATTTCAGTTCTAAGCGAGTTCATCTCCTCAAGTAAGCTCTTGAACTTACACTGAGATTGCTTCTCAGCCTCTTCTAGGCCTACCATGTTCGCTCTTGTCAATTCAAGTTCAGACTTGACCATGTGCAATTCTTCTTCCACTGAAACCTGTTCTTCATCGCCTGCTCGCGGAGAAGAACCCTCCAATTTCTTGACTTTCTCATGCAAAAATGAGACTTGCATCTTTGAATCTTCAAGGGATATAATAGTTTCCTCAAGCTGCCGTGTTTGAGAGGCAAATGAAAGAGACATTTTTGTTTCGATCTCCCTCTTTCTTTCTAGTTCTATCTCCAGTTCCTGAATTCTTCTCTGGCTTCCTGTCACCCTCGCGTTGGCTTCATTAACTATTTGTTTCATCTCCTTCAACTCATCACGAGCTTTGTCTCTCTCTTTTTCTGCACACCTCAATCTATCCACTGGGTCCATCAATTCTTCTTCTAGTTCCCCTGCTTTTTGTTGCATCTCTGGAAGTATATTCATGTAATAAAGTCCAAGAACATAAAGTTAGTTCTCCAAACCAGACCTCAAATTTGGCCTACACACATGGAAACATTAAATGGAAAACAGCAAAAGGCCCAACAGAGATGAGGATCATTACCCATGATTGGTTAATCTTCAAAAGTCTACTCCGACATGGAGACAGAACTGTGAATGGATTTGTGTTGTCGGATCTCCTCCTCTGTTATTTTGATACCGAACTTAAGGATATTTCCGATGATTCGTCGAGAACCCAGATCCATATCAGATATTGCACATGTAATATCACCAATCAATGCTGAATTTGTGAAGAACAGATAGAACAACAAATTGCCATAAAAGAAGTATCTTCAGCAGGCACGACAGGAATGTGCATGAACAGAACACAGAAAGAAAAAGAGGAAGACGTAGATTTGGAAACAGTTGTGTTATTCCTCAATGTATTCTGTAAGGAGATGAGTTTTCAAAATAAGGAACATTTCATTGTGAATTTCCAGAGACAGAGGAACAGAAGTTCTGAGCTCCAAAGAGAGAGACGTGGTTCGGTTATGTGAGAATGCCCGAAGTTGGCGGACAAAAGCCAACGGCCTCAGAGGTTCAGGTTGATTTTCAAAGGCGGCATTTAGACATGAAATAATATTAGTTTTGCTTTCCTGAATCCTGACACGGCTTTACCTGATTTAATTCATTAATTTTTAATTTGTAAAATTCTTAAAATTAACAACAAAAGATACATAATATACAACTGTATATACGATAATCAGTTGGACAGAACTAAAAAATATATAATTATATATATGTTAGTCAATTGAATATTATCATTCATTCGCGTGTTGTGTCATTTACCGGTTGGGCATTAAGTATTGATCAAGTTATGTGCCCTGCGTACCGCACAAGGTTTACGTTTCTTGTTTTGTCTCATAGAAACTATTATCCCTCATCAAGTTCTGACGTTCGGCCTCAAATTTGTGTGATCCTCGCGAATCAAAGGATGATTTATCTAATTTCAAAAATCGTAGACCCTTTTAAGTCAAATATAAAAACCAACCTAGCACGTCAGATGAATTTCTCAACAAAATATCGGGTGATAACCAAATCCAAATCTATAAAACGAAAAACTACATTTCATTAATCTTTAACAAGCAATAACATTCATCCCCTGCTCCATGAAAAGCTACACACCGCTCACGGGAGAGTGCATTACTTAAAACATTGGTGATTCATTCAAGCTAATCATTGTCACAAATCAAGCAGATCAGCGCTCTGTACCAGGGAAGATCAAAGACTTGGAAGGAGATGCAAACATGAAGTTCCATCATACGCTAAACTAGATTAGATCAAATAATAGCTGTGTTCATCAGATGTCACGAAAACATTTTGAAACAAATATATTCAATCAGTTTAGACCCATTGAGAGCAATGGAACAATCCACACATCCTAACTACTTTCTCAGAACCATCCTATTTATCTATCTAGACAACTTCACTGGACAAAATAACAGAATATGCCCAAAAAACATATAACATAGCAAACAAGCTTAAGCGCGCTCGCCCCTGATACGCCTAGCCAACTGGATATCCTTTGGCATGATTGTGACACGCTTGGCATGAATGGCGCAGAGATTGGTGTCCTCAAAGAGACCCACCAGATATGCCTCTGCAGCCTCCTGGAGTGCAAGCACTGCGTGACTCTGGAAACGCAGATCGGTCTGCACCAAAAAAAGCGCATGTGAGTCTCTAGTAAACGTCTTTGAAAATATAAATCATTGATCAATGCATAAAATTCTTCTAGCAGGCACATAAAAAAGCAATTATTACCTTGAAATCCTGCGCAATTTCACGGACAAGCCTCTGGAAAGGAAGCTTCCTGATCAAAAGTTCAGTACTTTTCTGATACTTACGAATTTCACTGCACAACATCAGAACACATGGGAAAAACAGGTAAGCAACTGTTTTATCACAGAAACAAATAGACTCGACATAAAAGAAGACAAAGTTTTAGCTCACCGAAGGGCAACAGTTCCAGGGCGGTAACGGTGAGGCTTCTTAACTCCACCAGTGGTCGGAGCAGATTTACGGGCAGCCTGGAAATAATAAAACCACTTGATCAGCAACTAACAATCAAGCCAAACAACATAACTCATTTCAGATAAGAATTTAACATGGAAATTTCACTTAACCTTGGTAGCGAGCTGCTTCCTTGGAGCCTTTCCTCCAGTAGACTTGCGAGCAGTTTGCTTGGTACGGGCCATCTGCACACAAAAGAAAACATAAACAAAAGATTCAACCTTTTAACCTATAACAAGAACACTTTTTCAACAGTCAAGTAATAATTGGACACAAATTAAACAGTGAAAATTCATCTCCAACGTCATATTTCACATCGAACAGCCATGTCTGAACTTTAACGGACAATGGCAGAGAACCCACCACCAAATGTACTAAGTCATAACAAAATCAACCTTGTAGATCACTAATTAGGACTATCATCACCAGTAACCCTAGTACCAATCTAAACCCATCAATCACCTCCAAATTACAAACCCTAGAATTTCACAACGATCCGACAATTTATAAACCCTAGGCGCCCAAATTCAAAAAGACTATCATAAACTCAGAAGCCCAGAAGGCCAAGTTTAAGTTGTTAACATTCAGAAACCACAAGAACAACTTCAAATCAACCAAATCCAACATCCATAAACCACCCAAAATCTCATCAACTTCGGGGAAAAAAAAATCAAATCAAACACATAAAGGCCCTAATCATACTCATATTTTAGCTAATTAAACAACTACCTAAAATCCAAACAGAAGACACATAAACGGAAAACATACCTCTAAATACCTTCAGGAATCAATCTCTCTCTCTCTCGAGCTTGCTCTCTCCACATAAACTCTCAAACAGGAAGTTGTCACGCGGTATTTAAAGAAACTGATTTCGCAATCCAACGGATAGGATTTACTATCCGTGTGCTTTTACAGTTGATGATCGGACGGTAAAGGCAATGTGAAGTTGTGTTTTCTCAGACTGAATGAATGGTTGAGATCATATGTTTTAGGACAGTTGCGGATCGTGAAGGATTAATCCTGGAATCTGATTGGTCGATTCATTCTAAGAATTAAAGTGATTGTCGTTAAGCTAATGTCGTTTGAGAAGGTCCATACAGATTTGGTAAGAGTTGCGGTTTGATTAGGGTTAGGCTGAAATAATATGGATGGGCTTCGGATTGCGGAATCTTATTATTTAAAAATCGGTTAAACTCAACCGATTGATGTTATTATAAAAATTTTAAATTAACTCATTTTTATTTTTATTTTTATTTTTCAGTTTAATTTATTTTAATAATTTTTGTTATTAAAAATTATTAAATTTATTAATAATTTTTATAAACTAAAATAAATTTATTAATTTTTATTTAACAATTATTTTTAATTAAAGTTCAAAATTTTCAATAAATAAGCATAATTTCTTTCAATTAAATTTCAAATTCTTTAATTTTATTTAATCTTTAATACTGACGATCTAATTCTGATTAAACTTTTAATCTTAAATTTTTTATCTTACAAGCTTAACTTTCAATATATTGAATGAAACCACTAATTAGTATTATTTATTATTTAAATTCTTCAACTTTTAAATAATTTTTAATTTTTGTTAATATTCTTAAAAGATATCTCACACCTTAATCAAGTAAAATTTTATTAAATGCATTAATAAGACTTTTAAATAGTTAATTAATTTTTAATAATTAAAAGTTAAATATTAAAAATTTAAAATATATTTATCCTTAATCTCCAAAATTATTTTTAAAAATTAATGAAAATTTATGATTTTCTAGGTAATTAACATGAACATTTCCAAAATCTAATTCTAAGTCAAAACATTCAATTTAAGTCGAATTGAATTGAACTTCTCAACTTCAAAATCCCAATTTATACTTATTAATTGATTTTGAGGAACCAAACTAAAAAAAAAACTTTAGAATTCTCTTCATCACGCCAAGTTTAATAAAATTTTTACACTCGACAATCACTATGCATGAAAGATGAATTACATGTAAAAGAAGAATAGGGGTCAAAGGGTATTCCAGAGGACTCAAATTGTAGCAAAATGAACGCAAGGGAGAACATTAGTACCTTAGTACTCATTGACATTCTTTTCAGCTACCTCTCCATTACAATATGTAACAATTGCTACTATAAGACGTAGAAGGGAAAAAAAATCCCATTCGACTACCTATTGCTGTAACCAAATTATGAAAAAGAAAAAATCAACACCAATAACATTATACACCGATAAACACCCGACAACTAAGCAGCCAATATTCAAGTCATTATCAACCAAACCAGACTAGGAAGCCACTGTATGATTCCATTGGTCACAATTAGAGTTGTTGAGGATGCGTGTGTGTTTAGCAGGTTGAACCCCATCTAACAAACTACAATTCTATGAATACTGCTATTGTCAACTCTTTTTGGTTTCAAAAGAGAGTTACTCCGTTGATTCTGAGCCCCGGAAAGCAGCAATTTTATCTAAAGCTTTTGCATAGACTTGTGGTACGAATTATTTGAGATCAAAGTGAAAATGTGTTGCAACTTTCAGGAGATTTGCAAGCCTGAAGACAGCAGATTGCACAACTTCAGACCTTGGAGAGACGGAACTTGGAAGATAGGGTAGGCAAACAGGTAGACACCGCTCGTCGTCCTTTGAAAGGTCGAACATGGATAGCGCACATTGGCAGAATATGAATCTGGATAAAAGATCACATGAAACATAAGATGACAGATGGAAAAATCCTAATGTGATTCAAATGTACAAAAATGATTTTCGTCATGCCCAAAGTAGAGATGAAAATGAATTTACCGTGGGCCTAAATTTAAGTATTTTTAATAGACCGATTTATAGGTCACGTGAAACCTAGACTGATCCAAAATCTAATTTTTTTAAACAAAATGATATTATTTTGCTTAAAAGAACTAATTCTCAGGTAAGCCTTGACTAAGGCAACCTAAGTCCGAACTCAATTAAAAAAAACATTTTACATTTTTATTTTTAAAAATTATTTTTAAAAAATTAGCAAGACCGGCCAATGCCATCCTAGCCCAAAAGGGCCCAGAAAATGAAGGAAGAAAGATAAAATTTAGAAGTTAGCGCTTTCATCGTCATAATCCTGTCTGTTCAGCATTGTAAGAATGAGATCGATGGATCTACATCTGATGCTAGACAAAGTTAAATGAGAAACTGCATCAATTAGTTAGAAAGAGTTGTACCTTAAAATAAGCCGTCTAAGAAATGGATCAGATAGAACTTGCCCCCAAACCAGGTCCAGGTTTTTGGATGTAGAAAGTATCACCTCCCATTCAGAAAAGGCAGTGGATAGAATATCTTCGGCATTTTTATACAGATCCTAAAACCAGGACTCTTCAGTAATTAGAAAAGCAAACAGATGTGGACATTGTAAAACCCAAAATGCCATGCAATCAACTTACTGTTTCATCGTCAGGAAATGTGAGGCCAACCATTTGACAGAACGCTTGTAGAGGAGCAGTCAAGAAAAAGGTAAACTGACTTCCATAATGCTTCGTACCAATGCTAGGTAGAGCTTTGAACACTGGTCTAACCGGTGAGAGTAGTAAGGCAGCTGTCTCTCCTCTTTCTGCACCATGTAAAACCTGAAATCACCCAAAATTTACTTGAGTAACTTGCTGTTTCATCATATTGAGGAACCATGCTGACGAAGAATCCACGACCACAAGGATAATCAACTTTATTAGAACTGATAACAAAATTTTTTGAAATTTCACGAAAGAAAACCTTACGCACAAGGCACTATCCTAGAACTATAATACGTAATATGATGCATGACTATGAATTGAGTTATGCATAAGTTATGACAAACCTGCCTTGAATGCATGGCTGCTGTCACTATCAATAATCAAGAAAAGAGGTCTTCGAGTAAATGGAATTATATCTCCAGGGTAGAGTGCGTTTGGACCTCAATATTGGAAAGGAGACCAATCAATTAATAGCAATAGTATGGAAAGGGAGCAACAAAAGATGAACTACAAACTCTCCTAAGCTTTTAACCATCCATAAAAGTTTGGAGTAATAATAAAGCATAAAAAAGGCATAGCCACCTACCACCATTTCCCTTCGGACCTAACCACAAATAGTTGTCATAATAGTCACTTGATTCTCTCTTGCCATTCATATGGTTTTCAGGAACAAAGCCATTCTTTTCACTTAATGTACCAGATATAGCATTGTTTCTCGAAGACTTCTTTGATCCTCCAGAGCTTTCCAATTTAGAAACATGACTTAATCCACCCTTCCCTGAATTGAATAGAACACTGATGTTAGACCCAAATAAACTAATTGGTTTAAGAAACCAGCCAAAAGGGAGGCTAAAACAACCTGAAGCTGATATATAAAATAACATGACGCTCTCTGGAGGAAGCTCATCTGAAATTGTTGCCAGAACCTGCCGACATTTAATCAAAATTCAGCCTATTGTATTGCATCATTTAATCAGGAACAGGACACCAAAAGTTCACAACAAGGGCTTCAATGTTCAAGAGTTAGGTCAACAGATGCTATATTATCAGGAAGCTGTATATAACCAGTACTTATTCAAAGGTTTAGTGCAACATCACTAACAAGGTTGTGGGATACTTTAGTTGTGGGTAGTATCACTCACTTTAAAGGAGAAGAACAGAACTCTACCATGTATATGAGCAAATTGTATTAACTTGTCCCGAGGATTTGCAAAATTAGATGACGGTACTAATTGTATGTGAAAATGACTTTACAGAATGACATATTATATATGTGGCTTATTTATCAAGCATTTCCATCATTCAAACAGAAAATTCACCATAGAAACCAACCTCCCCTCTACAGAAACCAAGCTATAAACAAAAATCAACCTCATAAAATATTAAAACTAACCGCTAGCAAGTGTGAAACAGAAGGCCGATAAAGAATGGCTTTCCTAGGATTTGGAGGTAAACTCGGATCGGTCAAAGCTGCAGCCAGATTTATATCTATTAACCCAAAAGCTCCAGAATGATCTACTATTGTGCCATTCTGTTTTGGATCAACCAGATTATTTGAGAAGCTTGACTCTGCTGTATGCTTCTGATAAAAGGATCCATTTGGCTCCCATTCCAGACATTGCAGCATTCTATGACTGTCCAACGTAAGTTCTGCAAATTTCACCTGTCAAGAAAAATGGGTGAAAATGAATATTTCTATAAGCATGATAATTTCAAGAGATTATAAGTGAATCAATCAATCAAACAAAAGTAAGCCATTAACTACTTACTTCATTTCTGTGATAGCTTGTCAACACAGCATCTTGAAATTTTAGAACTTTCTTTGCATGGAAGCGAGCCACATAAGGACGAGAAGCTGGATGAGAATCATACAAGGCACAATAACGAAATGGCCTGGCATATTTAAAAGCAGAATCAACTTCCATAAAACGGACTATTTCTTGCACCACCAGCTTCCATTCTTTAAAGTTCATCTCCTGACAGGAAATAACATGAACACCCTGGTCATGCAAGTACCACCAGAAGTTCTATACAACACTAAACTCATAACAGAATTGACAATTTTCTAACTTAACTTACTTACTAGACAAACATCTAATCCAGCATGCAACAGAAGGAAAAACCAATGGTCATTTTCATGTGAGAAATGTAAATTTAAGAGTTATTATCAGAGAATAAGGTTAGGAAAGCCTTTTAACTAATAAGTTCTCAAGAGTCTCCAACAAATTGGACCTTCCACCGTCAACAGACATTCTCAAAAGAAGCATGATTCCACGCCCATAGTTTTAAGATGAAAAAGTGTCAATCTCTACAACTTTACCTAAAAAGGACCTTGTAATACCTATTTAATGGCTATAAACAGAGGACGCACAAACAGTGATATCTTCTTTATCAGAGAACCAAAGACAGCTGAGCCGGTAAAAGTTCGCAAAAGATTAGACACAGAAGAATTCTATAGCTAACCAACGCAAGTCTTGGAAACAAAAAGTAATAAACGTTCTCCTAAGATTAAAACGACCAAAAGGAGAAAATCTGTTCACTATACATGTATTCCAAACAACGAGCCTAAAGACACAGTCCCAAAAGGAAAAACCAGCTACAAAACTGATAAATTTCATAAATTATTCACTCAATTCTAAGAAGTTCAGCTCTGAAGCTAATTTTAGCTCCAATCACAAGCAAACGACAAACTGACTTCTAATTAAGCGAAACACAAAAAGACAAAAACAAAAACAACTTTCAAAAGTTCATAAACCATTACCAATTCCATAAACTCTCCCATTTCAAGTTGCGAGAGATCACAAAAGAATTCGAGCTCCAAAAAGATTAACAGAGTACTCAACTGAATGACCATGCTGGCTTTAGTACTCTCTCGGAATATTTCATCGCTAAATTAATTAGGACAACAACAGAAAAAGAGAAAAAACACTGAAACACGAACTCTAAATACCAACAAAACAAGAAGAAAGATACAAACAAATTGCAGCCAGAACCACAAAAGATAGAACACACATTCTCCACCATATAAATCAATAAACAATTAAACCAAAGAAAGAACAACTCACTCGGAAATTTGCCTTGCTATCATCAACGAGAGCTCCAAACCTCTCAGCAAGCGCTCGAACCATGTCGGTCCGGTTCAAAATCAGCGAAACCAGCAAAAAGCGCGCGTAAAACCTCAACTCTTTAAATCTGACACCTAGATCCTTGGCTTTGGCTCCTTCAAAGTACTTCCTGTGCAAAATCGCCTCGTAGAACACGTACGCCTCCACCAAGAACCTGGCCTCGCTCGTCCTCATGTACTGATTAAAGTAGAGCTGCCCGATCCGGCTCGCGATCTCCCCTATCTCCCACCGGTTCAGACCGGAAGCAACCAGCTTCGACCGGTTCTCTTGCTGGTACTTCCACAGCCTCATGTAAGCCTTGAACACCTTCTGCAGGTAGTGGTTTTGCGAGCGTCCGTACTGCGGAAGGTCTCGCACTCGATTGAACTTACGGTCCGCACTCTCCACCAGAGCACGGAAAGTCTGCGATACGACGTCGATGTCGGCTGCCATCACTCGATTAGTTACCGGGGAAAGCAGTGGTCTCGTCGGGGGTTGTCATCGGAGAAATAGAGGAAGCAAATGGAAGCTAACAGAACACTAACGGAATCAACGTGGTGTTTATATATATACATATACGCCGTGCTTTTTTAATATCTAAAAGTTAATGATAATTGTGGGAATTTTGAGAACAGTAATACAATTATTAATTTCAGTGAGTTCACGGAATTACATTGGCGGCGTTACGGAGGGGGCAGAGACGCAGAGTTCCAATTGTTGACACGCGTCGTGAGTGAGTGTGGGCGTGCAGTGCGAGTGCGAGTGCGAGTGCCTGCGAGCGACATGTAAAGTGATTCCGGTATTGTAAAGTGGGTGAGGTGACCGACTCCGATTCTTTTTTTAATTTTCTGTGGGAGGACTTAAGCTTGTGTGTTTTTAAGATGCCGGTGGTTGGCTATGGACCGTTGGATGGGGACATATTTGATCCGATGCGGGGCACTGATGGTTGGTCTGGTCCCACTTATCTCCACACATTTTAACGGGACCATTGACTTCGATGTCGATCCTGTTGGTAGATTAAGTATGATATATAGTATATTGAATAAAAGTAATGATGATTGAAGGAGGAGCTCTTCCAAATTCAATTAGATTTTTTAAAAGTAAAAATTATAAATCTTGGTTTTATTAATTTTGATAAATATTTTTATTAGTATACATCATCTAATATCTTGTGAAATTAATAAATAAAAATAAAAAAAATTAGAAAGTAAAATAATAAAAAAGTTCACTTACAAACACAATATTTAGTTATATTATAATTTTTTAAAAATAACTCAATTATTAGTTAATATAACATTTAATTTAGTTAAAATAATATTTTTAAAATTTTAAAAACTATTTGTAAGTATCTATTTTTTAAAAGCATTTTTAATTGAGTGATATTAGAAGCTCTTAGTTAAATTTTATTATTAGTTTATTTAAATCAAATTCATCATTTTATTATACAAAATACATATACTAAATTAATTAATTAATTATATTCTTAAACAATCAGAACATATCTCAAAAACAATGACTATAGTTTTCCTATTATAATAAATAAAATCCACTAAAAAAGAGGTTATCAAAGAATATAAAAATAATTATTTCAAATTTTGTTCCACATAAACTTTTTATTTATCCTCACTTTCTATAATTAAAGAATTTAATAATATTTTCTCTAGAATTATACAAATTTCACTAGAAATGGAATTGAATAAAAGATTAAGGGTTTTGAACTCTATTTTAAGTATGACCTAAAACTCGATTCGGTCTAGGCTTAGTTTGGGGGAACGGTGGCGGTTGACAACCTGCTAAAATCAACCTGCTGAAATAATAAGTACTTATTTTCAATAAGTACTTATGTGTTTGGGATTGCTATTTTGATAACTGCTGAAATGTGAAAACAGGTGTTTGGTAAGTGCGGTTGTAGTTGCTAAAAAAAGATAAAATGACTAAAAAGCCCATTTATTTAATAAACTATTAATTGTTGTATAAATAATTAAAAAATATTATTAGCCATATAAATTTAAAATTATAAATAATAAAAT
>JANIIA010000192.1:3879366-3891812 GCA_027478495.1 Erythroxylum alaternifolium
AAAGGTAGATAGCTTAAAATTTTTATAGTTGAACCGATCAAGTTGATTAATAGATAATATATAATAATTACATCATAAAATATTAATTTAATCTAATTCATCGTATGATTTATATTAACAATTTACTAAAAATTAAACTTTAGAGTATTTTAGTGACTTTTTTAATTTCACGTTATTATTATAAATTTAGGTAAAATGAAATTTTTTTTAATTAATCCAATATAATTTTCCACATGATTTATTGATTTTTAATAAGTTGTTTAACTCATCATTAATTGAACAAGTGCTTGTTATTTCCATTCTTGAACTTTGTGTGACTAAAATGAGATTTGGTAATGTGAACACGAAAATGACTACATTGAATGGTCATGGTAAAGGACGAGAATATTACGGCTGCACCAAAACCAAAACACTTCTTTTCGTATAAAGCATCAATTTCATTACTAATGTCTTCCAACTTTTGAGAGCTTTGGGAAAATCAATCATTTCTCCCTTAAAGACATTCCTTTTCCCATCTGCTTTCTCACCTTTTTAGTATTTTCTTTAGCAAATGGAAAGTGTGTTGGAAATTATAACATAAACCAATATGAACACTAAAATTATAATTTTGTTCACACAAATTAATAAATAATAATTAAATGAAAATTTTAATTTAAGTGATTGCGATGCCTTTGTTTAAATAATATTTATAAATTTTAATATATTTAAATAATAAATAAGTTAACATACTTCGCATAATTTTATGATCACATGAGTAATTATGTAAATAATAAAAAAGTTTATTATTTTGAGTAAATTAAAATAATTAAAAAAGAGTTTTATGCTCAAATGTAAAATTGAGTCCTTTCACATCGATCAAGCATCACTCTTTCTGACTAACATCAAGCCTGCAATTATTTCAAAAAGCTGACTGAAAATTCATCTCAAACTTGAAAATGGTTTGAACCCTCGTGAGGAAAGAAGTTGGTGATTGATTTTACACTGTTATTAAAAGAAGAGAAGAAAAGAAATAAAGGAGAGAGCATGGATTGAAGAGAAGAAACATAAAAGAGAGAAAGAAAAGAAAAGCCATTATGGTTATGGATTGATCGTTTTTCTCCATTACAGGAACTAGCTTTTCCACCTTTTTTCTTTTTTCTTTAAACCCTTTACAGCACAGAGTCAGTCTTCCAATTACAACCCAATCATTACCCGCACGATTCAAGAGAGCATTTACCGTCATCTTTCTTTCACACAATCCCCACGTAAAAACTGTTTCTCACTCTCTTATATCTATGGCTTTTATTAATCTTCCCCTTCCTTTTTTGAGCTTCCTTCAACTTCCTTTTCTGTCATTTTTCACCATTACAATCCATCTTCTTCTTCTTCACGATCCATGTTATGGACCATCACCATCTTTTTCTCCAATTCTAACCTTTTACACAAATGGAGACCAAAACATGGGTTTACTTACGTAGAGATGCTCAAAATAAGTACTAACTTACAAAATTCTTGGAGCCCTCTATAACTTAAATACTGTTCTTATTGAAGCTTTATTTTTGTTTTTATGGCCTGAATCCTCGAAGAGACTAGGGCTAGTTCCATTGATCTGAGCAGTACCATGGAAGTGTAGGCTCTTGCTCATCGGAAAAGAAATTACAGGTCTCTTCACCGCTGAAGAAATTGTGCTCTTCCAGCTTCACGAACGAGGATAGGGCACATGGCTTTGAGAACTGGAAACAGTTCAGTGAGGAAGAAGAGGAGAACTTGAGCGATGGAGATAAGGGTGGAGACATTACGAGTTCCTGCGTCTGCGTGTGGTTTTGGAGAATCCCAGGTGAAGAAATGGCCTGGTTCGGACTGTTGTCTTCGTTCAAGATCGCGCTCGAGTCACTATCCGATGACCCGTCTTTGAAATCTGGGAAAAGAGGTGCAGCTATTACTTCATTGCAATTTCTGTTAGCTGTGGAGTACTTGAAGTTCTCGTAACTCAAGTCCATAGTCTCTGGAACTCTAACGGAGCCAATAAGTGGAGGCTGTTCAGTGACTTTATCCTCCGATTCTTGAAGGATTATCTCCTTTTTAACAGAGACAGTGCTCTCTGTGTTATCTTCTTTGAGCTTCGCTTTCAGTTCTCTTATCTGAGTCAAAAGAATGAAGCTTAAACTTGATCAGAACAATAATACAATCCCTAAAGTCCAAACTAAGAATCTTTAGCTAACTCGCATTGTTCAGTGAATAAAAATACCTCTTTGAGAAGTGCTTCATTGTCATGTTGGAGTGTATCATAGTTGACCTTAAGAGATTCGTAATTTGCTTTGAGATGACCATAATCTCTCTCCAGTTGCTTGGTCTTCCAACGTGCACGGCGGTTCTGGAACCAAACTGCGACTTGTCTTGGTTGCAACCCAAGTTCTTGAGCCAGCTTCACTTTTCTCTCTGGTTCAAGCTTGTTCTCAACCTCGAAATTTTTCTCCAAGGCCTTGACCTGATCTACGCTTAATCTTCTTTTCTTCTCAGCTACATGGCCGGATTCTTCTATACAACCTTCTTCTTCTAAACCATCCAACATGGACTGGAAATCCCTGCTATAAACACGGTTGCTGTTCCTCGGACTGGTCTCGTCTGTACACAACAAAAAAAGAAAAACACTTTTTTGAGTTTTAGTGGATCGCGCAATTTATATAACCAGACAAATCCAAAAGCTGAAAGTATACTGCTTTGAAAACTGCAAGTTGGCGTTTGAACATAAAAATGAAAAAGCTAAGGCATTTAGGAATATCACATGATGGGTTGTCTGGATTTTGGACAAAGAATTTTAAGAAAAGGAAGATGATTGGTGTCGGTTAATGACCTGTAGTTGGACACATGGACATGAAAGCTCCAAGAGAATCTGAGCTGCCAAGTTTCTTCATGACTAGTAAAGAACAGATCTTCTGTAACTAGATCAGGCCCCGAGTGAGGATTTGCGTGATGTTAATGGGATCTCTTTAAGAGCTCAGAGCAGTGTAAGTTATGTAAACAAGATTGAATCTTTCTTCACTTGCTGGAACAACTCTCATTTAAAAAGCAAGACCAGCTTGTACAATACTGTTTCTGTATCATACAACTGTACAACCACTGATCTCTCTTGGCTCTCCCATCTTTCTCCTTCTTCAACACTTCTTCTCCCCCCTCTGTACCCATCTAAAAAGAAAACAAACCAAACCACCCCAAGAAAACCAAACAACCAAAAACTTCTTAATCAAGCTATGCCAACACACAAAACCCCATCACATACACACAAGAGAAGGTGACCAATTCAAGAAACCCTTCCTCTCTAACAACACCCTCCTCTTTAAATCACTAACTAAAACCAACTAAGCTAAGCTATACACACAATGAGTCTAGGACTGTCCATCCACAGAAGAAATGTGAGTGTGGGAGGGAAGAGGAGGAGAAGAAGAGTAAACCAGTTCACAACCCAGCTGGCCACTCACAATTTCAAGTGTCTTTAAATAAACAAACTGGGGTCAGATGGAGAGTTAGAACCTGACTTGGGTTAGGTGCAAGTTGACGAGTGTTTCGGCAAATGAAATGAACACAAAATTCAGTTCAAATGAGAATTTCGAGATTTTATGTCGTCGACCGTTTTAATAGTGGGAGATATTTTGCCCTTTTGTTGTGTGTTATATAATATATATATATATATATATGGGTACGGCTCGGCTCCATGTGAGCCGTTGTAGATTTCCGTTTGGCGTCAGCGTATCGTATACACTGTCATTTACGATCTACAGTTTGGTCGGTGCGATTAATCGACGATTTTATGGAATTTTTCTGCTTTAATAATTAATTAAATTTATGGACTATTTATAATATTATGCAATATCATTTACAGAAAAATAAGTGGATTTCCTATATTTTAATAAATAATTGATGAAGATTTATATATTTTAATAAATAGTCGATGATGATTTATATGGACTAGTTATTTATTTTATAAATAATTAAATCATTTATTTTAAAATAAATGATTTATTAAGTAATTAAATAAACTTATCACTTAATTTTGAATTATTTTTTAAAGTAAAATTTTTAAAAGAATTGTTACTTTTATTCACATATTACACATTCCGAAAGATAATGGTTAAAAACAAAATTTTAAAAATCGAACCAGAAGTTAAACCGATAAAACAAGAAGTTTAACATTTAAAAAATTTTGTCATAAAATTGACTAAAGATTGAATAAAAAATTGAAATGATTAAAAGACATCATTTTTACCCGATTTTGAAGTTTAATTGGAAAAAAATTTTAAACGAAAATTGATAGATTTATTTTGATTTATAAGAACTTATTAGTTAATAAAATTTAATCCATTAATTAATAAATTGATTGGTTTTTAAAAATAAGTGTTATCAAACTGAAAAATTCGACAATCTAAAATTTTTATGATAAGATAAATCAATTCGAAAATTTTGACGGTCCAAAATTTTTACGACTAAATCGAATTATTTTGATACCTCTAACCATCATATATATTGTTAAACGTGTGCAAGTTGAGCTAACTTTAACCAAACGAGCCTAGCTTAGACGGCACGTGTACTCAGGATTCACTCACGGCAACGTGAGTTTGAATCCTGGGGAGGGTCCTCTCCCTAGTTATGAGGTTGAGGATCAAGTCTTCAAGGACACATGCGAGTTGACGGAAAGGAGCATGTTGGATGTTGCACAAGAATGAGACCTTGTGGAATCGAGACCCAATATGGGTGATAGCTCCTGATATCCAACTTGTGTCGGCAGCGTGTATTGAGCACTCAACTCATATATATCCCTCGATTTATCTCCTCAAAAACGACTAGGGGCGACTTTTTTAAGGTCCAAGATTAGGATCATTGACTTGATAGTGAATTACTGGCAGCTAAGAAATTAGAGTGAGGGGATACCTGGATTATAAATAAAAAAAAGTTGAGCTAACTTTATTCTTGACAGCTAAAAGTATAGGCTCGTAGCATTTTCCTTAATATTGAAAATGGTTAAATTACTAACTAAATTAAATTGAAATGAGGAGCAACTTTTCGTTAAAGGGATGGGACACTTGACACCATAATCACATCTTCTAAGCTCCTTTCATTCATGAAAACAAGGTTTTGTCTTTTAGTTTCTTGAATTATTCCTATTTAGTGTTTTAGGAACCTAAACGTCCATTTTCTTCATTGGACTGGTTAGAGTTAATATTTTAAATCGAATAAATTTAAATTTTAAAAAACTTTAAAATTTAAAAGAATTTATTAAAAAATTTATAACAACAACAACAATAATATTCAGTGAGAGTCCTCTTAAAATATAGGGTATAGAAAGATCTAATATTATACAATTTTATCATTACCTAATAGAGAGATTGTTTTCGATAAATCCACGTAATACAAAATAATGATAATATAAAATATAAATAAATACGTATAAATAAAATATAAAAATATGTAATATAATACATAATATAGTACATTTACAACATGATAAAATTTAATAAAAAGATACAATAAGTAAATAAATGCACAAATTAGAAAAAGATCAGTATAAGAATAAATCAAACCAGATATTATAAAAAATAATTAGAATAAGAAGGAATTTTTTTACGTAATAAAAAAATGAGGCTAATTATAAAACAAAAGGCTCGAAAGAAAATGTTTAAAAAATTAAAAAATGAGAAATACCTCTTTATATGAAATCTTTTACTTATATTTTAGTATGTCAAAATTTTTTATTGCGAATCATATCATCTATGGATGTCAATGGGTTGGGTCGGGCCTGGGCCGCCCTTAGCCTGGCTCGGCCCGACCTAAAAAACGGCTGGCCAGGGGTCGGCCCGTGGCCCATGTGGGCCAAGATAGCCCGACCCGTGACCCGGCCCGCCGTTGGGCCGACCAACCTGTAGCCTGCCTATATTTTTTTAATATTAAAAATTATAAAATGGCGTCGTTTTGGACAAAAGGATGCCGTTTTGTCGGGCCGGTCGGCTCGCGGCCTCGCTTGAGCGGACTATAATCGACCCTTGGCCTACCCATGACCTCCCAAACCTGGACTAAACACGGGTTAAACTGGGCCGAGCTAAAATTGACATCCTTAATATCATCGACCGGTATAAGGCATAATTATAATGCCAACTCTATAAGTTTTTGGAATGATCCATTGGTCGTAGGGTTTGCTTCAACATTCTCTTCCTATAGTCGTCTATCGTGCTTCACGTGATTATGTGCTCAATTAAGAGGATGTGAGAAATTTATTAGTTCTCTTAGGAGTTACCCTTTTTCCACAATTTCGTGTTAAAACTACAATAGACAAAGACACTTGCTAGCTTTTGAATATAGTGCACACCTACAATATCCTCATACGACTATATGCACAATGTGCCCTTTTTTTCTCCTCTCGGGAGCATCAATCTAGTCAGATTTTGATTTGAAGCATTGTTCTTCACAAGAAAATAACAGCTACTCGTTTTTTTTATCAAGTTATATAAAATTTGAAAAGATTTTCAAATTTTTTATTTTCTGATTGTCTGGACTCTTTCTGACTAAGGGTCAGTTTGGTTGAAAGTTTAGTAATGGAGCGGAATGAAATGTAACACACTTCTATCGTTTAGTTGAAGGTTTCAAAATGGAATGAAACGTAATAGGATGGAAGCAAAAGTTTTCATGTTACGTTCCATTCTATCGTAAACAATGAAAATAAGAAACCTCTTATTTAGGAGGTTTAGGATGGAACATAAACTAATAAATACATAATACCTAATATGCCCTCAATAATTTTTCTTAATACCAATTATTCCTTCTAACTCTAATGGATATATAATTAATAATATTTTTATATTATTTCTCCTTACCCTAATAATAATGTTTTTATATTATTGATAAAAATTGTATATAATTAATACTAAAATAAAATTTTTTAATAAAATTTTTATTAATGAAAATATAAAAATTATAAAAATTATTCTTTAATTGTTTGTATATTTTCTATATAAATAAATAATTTTTAAATATAAATCACATATAATAAAATAAAATTTATTACATAATTAACAATACTATTTTTATATAATTAATAATAAATTGTATATAATTAATAATAAAATAATAACACTTTTATTATTTTAAAATAAAATATATAAAAAATTATTTGTCACGGTTGTGTGTGACTTTTTAATTGGACATAATTTCTGTTTTAAAATTATAGCTTTAAATCTCTTGTAACAACTATTTTAATATCAAAGATATAATAGTTATTTATTATATATTACATTCCATTTCATTCATTTTCAAACAATTTTTCACTACGTTACATTATGAACATTTTCATCCCTCCCAAACAACTTTTCACTATATTATATTATATTACATTATAAATCGCCTCCTTCTGTTTTATTTTATTCCGTTCCGTTCTATTTCATTAATTAACATCAAACTAATTAGACTCTAAGTTTGACAACATACCTAACATGCATGATTTGCTTCCTCCTTTCTCTCTTCCCGACCTGTTTAGCGTAAGTGGTACATTCTTTGTTGATCTGAAAAGTTCTCTCTTCTTTGCAGTTTATAGATCGCATGAATCCAACCAAATCATGGAGTTTTTAAACAACAAATCCATTCGCAATGTTTACCAATACCACAATAGAAAGCTTCAGCAGTGTTCGGGTTTCCTGTAGCTCACTGGTATTAAATACGTCCATGGCAAGTTAAAGTTTTTAATGTAAAACTCAAATGGATTAGTTGTTAGGATTAATCAATACTTGAAAAAGTGTAATTAATTCTTAGTATTACAGTAGAAATTTGATTAAACTATTTAATTGATTTTTTTATTAATGCTCTATTTGTTTTATTTGATTGATTATCATATGTTACTAAACCTTACTCAGCTCTTAAACATGTATAAAATTAATTAAATTTGGATTAAATTAATAATTTTAGTCATATTTAATTAATTTTATTCAACTTTAAGAGCTAAGTTGAATCGTTACGTAAACAATATGTGATCAGTTTACATCGAATGATCATATTATATATGTTCTATCGATATTTTTAACCAAACTTTACGAGAATATTTTTTCCAAAATTAAAAATTAGATTGATTTTTTTCAAGAATTTTGAAAATCAAGAGACTTTTTAAACTACAAGAAAAAAATTTCAACTTTTTTCACGGAGCTCAGATCAGATGAACCGTAATAAAATAATCTAGACCCACTCTATGTCTAATTCTCTGTAGCGTGAAAGAAACTTATGAGTTATGTCTCAGCAAACTGTAATCAATCTAAATTAGTCGAAGCTTGTGTGGACAGACTTGAATTATGAACTATGCAAGATAAGCAGAACGACTCCAAGTTGTGATAAGCAGACACAAAAGCAGGATCGCAGCTGTAACATGGTCATCAAAATTTCAGACCCCACCAGCTCCATTATTAGTTTTCCATTTCACGTAGATCTTCAGGACCCATGCATTAACATTTTCTTTTGCTTAAGAAGACAGCAACAAGTGTGAATCCAAGTCCTGGGTTCTCAAGTTTCAACGCTAACTTGCATAAAGGCAAACTGATGAGTTGTTAGCACGAGGGATTTTCCCAAGTTCCCACTACAAATTCAGGACAATCTTAGTCTCTCCCATGGCATTAGAAAGTTGTCAGCTTGAAACTTTTCTGTGTGGATAGCTCATAAGGGCCCTTACTTGACAGGTATATTGCATGTAGGTACAGGTTCTCTCAAAGCTCAATGACGGGAACAGGTACAGGTACATGTCAGGTTCAAATCCTGGTGAAAGATTCAAGATTTTCAACATTCTTTACCGATTAGCACGATTTACTAGGTTCGATAACGAGGTACAATGAAGTATTTTGCTAGTTAATTGATGACCTAAAATTAAGCGATGTTCATGGAATTCAAAGTCAAGGCTTGAGTGCTTAGGAATCTTTAGCAAGTTGGCTAAATCTACTTGAGCCACTTGTAACAAGCGTGAATGAATTGCCTTGTTTATGCTTATACCACCTATATATATATAAGCTATTTTCATTAAAACAGTTGCACAGAAGCACAACTGACTCTCTCTGGGAGCACACAAGTTCGCATAGAATAACAATATAGGAGATGATTAAACATCTATGATACATGTCTCAGAGCCAGTGATTCAATCTTATTATTCTTAGGAAAAATTAGGACTTGAACAAAATAAGGTCGCAGGTAAAATGAAACTAAAAATATTAAAAATAAAATAGACATAAATTTTATGTAAAAAACTTCTAAATTAAGGTAAAACCAAAGGTAAGGATAGAAGAATTTTACTATTAAAAATTTGGAGAATTATAAGGAGAAAAATCAGACCCATAAAAAATACATAATATTTTTTCTCACCCTAATTCTCTCTCTTTTTATTTTTTTCTGCCCGTATGGATGCTTTCTCTTTGTTTATCTCCTGCCTATAGTTTTTCTTCTTGTAATTCCCTAATTTTTCAGTAATAAAATTTTTCTAACCTTACCCGTAGTTTTTAACCTGATTTAAAGGTTTTCACGTAAAATCTGTGTATCTATTTTATCTTCAATATTTTTAGTTTCGCTTTAGCTTTCGGTGCCTAACACGACAACTAAGTTTGACAATTCTCTCACTTGAAGATTTGATTGAGAATCAATCATATCTTCACACAATTCTTTCTACCGTGTCACTTCATATTGCTTACGTCTCTATCAGGCTGCACGAGGATTAACACCACATAAACTTGTCAACATTTATTGCTTTTGTTATAAAATCTGCCAGGTATCTATTTTATGAATTTTCTACATGTCCACTGTTCCTTCTTCCATTTTCTCACGAACGAAGTGATACTGAACTCGAATGTGCTTTTTCTTTGAATGAAATGTTGGATTCTTTGCAAGATGCAAAACATTTTGACTGTCACAATACAGAGTAATATTCTCTTGTTTATACTCAAGTTCTTTCAACATCTTTAACCATACTGCTTCTTCACTGATTTGTATAGCTGCTACATATTTTGCTTCTGTTGTTAACGTAGCCACAACTAACTGTAGTTCTGAAACCCCATTTACAGCCCCTCCAGCTAATGTGAACACAAATCCAATAGTGGATTTATTTTCGTCAAGTTCACCTGCTTAATTAGCATCAACATATCATATGACAGTAAAATCTGATCCTTCATAACATAATGCAACATCTGAGATTCCTTTGATATATCTGAGAATCCTCTTAACTGTATTCCAATGCTCTCGACCACGACTTGCCATATATCAACTAACCACTCCTACTGCATGTGCAATATCTGGTCTTGTACAAATCATAGCGAACATTAGTCTCCCCTTCTTGCATGTTGAATCGTCGCAAGATCTTCTTCAAATAATTCTTCTGAAAAAGCCAAATCTTCCTATTATTTCTGTCTCGATGAATTTGCATATCTTGTTTGTTGGTCCCACGTCTTTCATTTCAAATTCCCTAGCCAATTGGGCATTCAATTCTTTGATACGATCATTGTTGGGGCCTGCTACCAACGTGTTGTCTATATACAACAACAAGACTATAAAATCATCTTTCTCAAACCTCTAGAAATATCCACAATGGTCTGCCTTCAGTTTGCTATATCCAAAGCTCATGATGAAGGAATCAAATCTCTTATACCAGCACCTTGGCGCTTGCTTTAAACCATACAGAGATTTGTTTAACCTGCAAACCAAGTTCTCTTTCCCTTTTTCTTCAAAACCTTCTGGTTGGAGCGTATAAATTTTTTCTCCAAGATCTCAACGAAGAAATGCAGTTTACAAATCTAGCTGCTCAAGATGCAAGTCAAATATAACACACATTGTCAGAACTACTCGAACTGTAGTGAGTCGAATCACAGGAGAAAATATTTTGTTAAAATCAATACCTTATTTCTAAACATATCATTTTACTACCAATCTAGCACGATATCACTTCACTTGATATTGTAAACCCATTTATTGCTAATAGACTTTTTTCCTTGCGGTGACGACACCAGCTCTCATGTGACCATGTCTTATTCTTATGAAGTGCTTCAATTTCTTCTTGCATTGTTATCATTCACTGAGATGAATTTGAACTATTCATTGCTTTTTGAAGAGTTGATGGCTTCCCGTCTTCAGTTAAACGACAATATGCAATATTGCCTCCATAATATAGTCTGAGTGTCAGCTCAGTATTCTTCTTATGCGAGTTGATCTCCAAATATCTGGAACATCATATTCAACTTGTTCTTGCTCCTCATGCTTTGGTGTAGCTTCAAAAGAATCATTTTGATCAACTTCCCTATCCACTGTACTATTGTAGTTTTTGGATTCTCTTATATAGTGCCAACATTTTTTGCTTGCTCTTAATCCTTGTCTTCCATGAAGATAACATCCCTGCTGATAATAATCTTTTAAGCAATGGGATCCTATAGACGATACCTCTTCACACCTTCAACATACCCTAAGAAAATGCATCTTCTAAATTTTAGATCCAACTTTGTAGTTTCTTGGGCATTGAACATCACATAGGCAGGACTTCCAAATATATGGAGGTTGGAATAATCCACTGGTTTACCAGTCCACATCTCCATCATTGTCTTTAACTCAATTGTAGTTGATGGAGCTTGATTCTCCATATAATAGGCGGTATTGACTGCTTCTACCCATAATTTTTTTATCTAAGCTTATAATTCTCAACATCACTCTTGTCCTTTCCAATAAAGTTTTATTCATCCACTCTTCTACTTCATTTTGTTGAAGAGTGTATGTCGTTGTGAATTGCCTTTTGATGTCATCTTGCTTGAAAAATTTATCAAATTATTTACTAGTATATTCTCCTCCATTATCTAACCGCAAACACATGATCTTCTTACCAGATTAGAGTTCCATCTACGCTTTATAAAATTTGAAAACTGAAAACACGTATGTTTTTCTCTTGATAGGAAATACCCAACATCTCCTCGAACAATCATCTATGAATGTTACAAAGAAATTTGCTCTTTTCAGGGATGATTGGTACTTGTCATACATCAGAGTGAATCAATTCTAGAATTTCTTTGCTTTTGAACTTTGATATGTTGAATTTCAATCGATGCTACTTTCTGACAATACAATGCTCATAGAAGGGCGGTGAAATCTTTGTAAAACTTTGAAGTAGATTCTTCTCTGCAAGTATCTTCATTCCTTGTTCTGACATATGTCCAAGTTTTTTATGTCACGTCATTGCAGATTTGTCATTTGGACTAGTCACCGTAACGGATGCCTCTCTTTCTTGCAAAGTTACCTGCTTTAGCATGTACATATTTGCAACAATCTTTTCTGCTTTCGTAAGTATCAACACTCCTTTAATCACTTTCATGAACTTGTTTTGAATCTCAAATTTGAAACCGAGATCATCCAGTTGTCCTACAGATAGCAAATTCTTCTTCAGGCCCTCCACATGTCGTACTTTTTCAATAGTTTGAATTGTA
>JANIIA010000192.1:3891912-3913676 GCA_027478495.1 Erythroxylum alaternifolium
AATTTGAAACCGAGATCATCCAGTTGTCCTACAGATAACAAATTCTTCTTCAGGCCCTCCACATGTCTTACTTTTTCAATAGTTTGAATTGTACCATCATACAACTTTAACTTAATGGTGCCAACACTAATAATCTTAAGAACTTGATAATTACAATTGTACACAGATCCTCCAGAGACAAATTCATATTGATGAAACCATTCTCTTCAAGAGGTCATATGAAAAGTAGCTACTGGATCAAATGGTCAAACATCAGCAAATCTTCTCTTTCCTCCAATAGTTGTTGTTACTTCACAAACCATTGCGCTTTCATCATCTAAAGTGCTTGAAACGTTTCCTTGAGGAACTTGATCTTTCTTGTTTAGCTTCCAGCAATCATTTTTTAAGTGACTTTTCTTGCCACAATTGTAGAATTTATAGTTCTTCTTACTCTTGAATTTTGATCTACCATGATTGTGACTCCCACTTTAACCACGTTCTATTGATCTACCTCTCATCACCGCCAAGGCCTCCACTTATTGCGAACTTGCCAATCTATCTTTCTTGCTCTTACGTCGACTCTTTTTTTCGAGAATAGTAGCTGCAATGTCATTAAAGACTAAAGTTTCTGTATTGGTTGTTAAATTTATGATGAGTTGATCATATGAATCTGGTAGACTTTGAAGTAGAAGTTCCGCACGTTCATGTATTGCTATTGTGTGCCCCAATGATGTGAGTTGCGAAAATAGAGTATTCAAAGTGTTTAAGCGCCCTGTCACCGAAGTGGATTCCACCATATGTAAAGTGTACAGTTTCCTCTTCAGAAAAATTTTGTTGTGGAGTGTTTTGGCCTCGTATAATTTTGTAAGGTGATCTCATATTTTCTTCGCAGTATTCTTTTCCTCTATGTTGGATAATACTCCATCAGCTAAAGCTAGGTGGAGATTAGCTCCAGCATTCCCATCCATCTCGTTCTACTTTTCATCTGTAACTCTAGCTAACTGTTCACTAATAGCTGCCAGACAATTATCTTTCCTCAAGATTGCCTTTATCTTCAGCTTTTACAATGAGAAATTGCTCCCGTTTAATTTTTCAATGTCGTACTTTAGTGCCATTACTTCTATCACAATCGCTTTATAAATAGTGTCTTTGATAGATGAATAATATTCTAACTTATCTTTTGATGTGGAAGATCCACTCTTGATGGCATCCACAGAGCATACAATAAGCATATATACACACCCAAGGTTGACTTTGATACCACTTGTTAGGATCAATTAAGACTTAAACAGAGTAAGGTCACAGCTAAAATGAAACTAAAAATATTGAAGATAAAATAGTACACAGATTTTATGTGAAAAACTCCTAAATCAGGATAAAAACTACGGATTATGATAGAAGAATTTTATTACTGAAAAATCAGAAACTTACATAGAGAAATGCTCATAAAAATGCATAATATTTTTTTTCTCAACCCACTTCTCTGTCTTTTTATTTTTGTTCTGCCAGTATCAATACTTTCTCTTTCTTTATCTCTTGGCTTTAAATACGCGATAGATTGAAAGTATGGTTGGCCAAATTGGTCAACAATTATTTGTCTTATTAGGGATGTTAAACACATTAAAAGTATAGTCGGCCAAATTGGTCAACAATTATTTGTTTTATTAGGTATGTTAATCACGCCAAACAATTATAAAATGTGAATTTGACGGAAGAAAAAGCTCAGGGACTAGAAAATGGGTCTGGGAAAGATCAGTAAGATTTCAGCGACTGTACGGGGCATATTGATTGGTGTCTGCTGATCGTTATGGGCAAAACTTCAAAAAATTGTCAATATAGCCTTTCATCATGAAACTCACGAATCGAAATTGTAAGTTACAACTACAATTGCAGCAGATACAGATATAACTGGAGTTCAGATTAAGGTGGTAGTCACTATTCAACGCCTACTGCTAACTGAAACTTTACCTTTTCTGGCATGAAAAACATTAGCTAAGCTTAAAAGAAAAAGGAACACCTGTTTCAACTATATGTAGGAATGCACTCTCTGATTAATGTATCATTCCTACTTATGACCATTTTCGTTGTTCCAACACCAAATACCTTCCAGTCAGTTTCAGTGTATAGCCAAACTTTAGGCATGACGAAAATGGAAGATCAATTCCCATCTTTTTCTACACAAGAAAGTGGCCAAGGTTTTAATTTATAACAACAAGAATTCAGTGAAAGTCCCGTTCATATGCAGCATCTGTGGAGGTTTAATAGTAGACTAGTGGGATACTAATAAGGACACAAATTCAGGTTCCTGTCATGGTTTTTGCTTGAGCTGCTATTCTAAATACAGACATAAAAGTTGGGGAAGCAGAAGCTGTTTATAGTTGCCAATCTCATTTACAATAGTTTCAAATATTCCATGGCAGAGCTAGGCAGCAATCAAAGACATTACACCAACACCAAACATGATCAGAAATTGGTCGGTGAAGTTAATGATTCCAGTCTATTTTAAGGAGATTACAACTATTTCTTGATTGAAACTGATTTTTAATGAGTATGGAGTAGAGTCCTGTGAGAGTCTACAAAAGCAATCAAAAAGATTTTGGTTTGTGGTATTGTTTTACAGTTGTAGAGCCCTTAATGGTCGGCAGCTGTTCTTTTTGTTAACTTTTGACTTTTCAATTTGTGAGTGCTCTGAAAAGCTAAATCTGAAAAGTACAAGGAAACTGTGAATCTTTTGTGATAAGACTTTGTGTTTTTCTTTGTCATTTTTCTCTTTTCTTTCTCCTACCAAGTTGATATAAATAAATTAACTTGTTTAACTCGTGACTGAATTAGCCTTCATGTTAGGAGTAAAGTAATATTTTAAAATTCTAATAAAAAATAAACCAACAACACCATAAGTTTAATATTTAAAATAATTAATCGACATTAAATCATCAAAAATCAGCTAAAATTGAATAAAATTGAAAATTTTAAATTATGATTAAAAAGATTATCTTTATTTATCAAAAATTTTAAATTTTAATTAAAAATAAAAATTATAAAATAAAAACTAATTAATTATTTTATTTATCAAAAATTTTAAATTTTAATTAAAAATAAAAATTATAAAATAAAAACTAATTAATTAATTTTAATTTACAAGTCCTTATTAATTTAAGAAAGTTGACTAAATAATTAATAAATTAATTAGTTTTATACAACAAAATTTGTTAAAATAATTGGATTGAAATTTCAAATAAGGTAAGAAATTACAAACTTTTACATAAAAAATCTAAATTTTGTTTTCTTTCATATTTTTTAAAATTAGTAGGGATTATTCTTTTAAGTGTATATTAAATAAATTATTTAATAAATTAAAAATTAATAATAAGCTCAATATGATTGATTTATTTTTTAAGATAATTTTAACTTTTTTAGATATTTTATGAGGCAAATATTTGACTATCTAAATATAAGTCATACATTCTTATAATTTAGCTCGTTATATATGAAAATTTAATTATTTAAATTTGAAAATATTAATTTCTCCTATAAAACTGTTTCACATGGTAAGTAATATTGAAAAAAAAGTAAGTCTGGCATAAAGGGGGAGATGATTAGAGATGACAATTAATCTACATCCCACTTCAATCCGATTTGAAGTCAACGGGTCAAACTTGAGTTCGGTCATGTCAAGTTCTTTGAACTTGATTGTTTGAGTCAGGTTCGATCCATTGCCATTAGAAATAATGTCAATTAACATAAACACAAAAACTATATAATTAGCCAACGTATTTTTGGCTGTGTGAATGTGAATTAGATATCACAAGAGCACCCGTGGTTAATAAATTTGATAGAAAGTTTGACAAAAAAAATTCTTTATTCTGAAACATGATAATTCAAGTTCTTGAATTTTGAATTTAGACTATAAGATCCTATCCTATATTACCTCAAATTACAATGACAAAACGGTTTAAATTTAGGCTCGAGTTAATCGGACTCAATCATCCAAAATGATGTTTTTTTAATAAAATAAAGTCGTTTTGTTTTTTTAAATAAAAATTGGGCTGGCTCAAGTTTAGACAACTGGAGTCTCAAATTGGGCCAAACCTGATTAAGCAATGGTCGGGCTTGGCCCAGACTGACACATTGTCATCTTTGCATATAATCATATTTGGCCTTATTATATAAAATGACACTAAATTATTAATTCATGTCAATTATATCAAAATGTTTGTTGAAACAATCACTTTATTACGTAGCATAAGAATACATATTATTAAACCTCCTCAAACTTTATATTTCAATTATTCTGGTTATCAATTATACCAAAATGATATTGCTTAAATAATAATTTAAATTTAACTAAAATTTGAATTACAGTCAAATTATATATAAAAAGAGAAAATATAATTACGATCGTTGGCTATTAAATCATATCAATTATATTAAAATAATATTGTTTAAATAATAATTTAGACGATATTATTTCATTATGATCATCCCTCTTTTGGGTTCCATGGTTCCATAAGTAATGGCGGCCTTTCTTTTGAGTTTAAACCATGGAAACAATCATTGTATATCGTCACGTGCTTAATTAAACGTGGATTAGTTAGTTCTTAATAACTATTTCACTTCAAACTTAAAATACTTCCAAAGAAAATGACAATACTGATTAATTATCATAATGTCACGTGACAAAAACGTACATTTATTTATTTATTTTTATAATAAAAAGTTTGTATTCCCTACTTTTTATATATATTGAATTATCGAGAAATGCCAAAAGTTTTGAAAGAGAAGGTACAAATTGATATCATGAGCGTTTTGGGCCCGTGGGCTTCCCTGGGTCCAAGATTCTATTCATAAGCTCATACCTTTTAGTATTTCTCATAGAGGCCCTTTATTTCCCCCTTCAAAGTAATGCTTTTCAATATGGAATTTTACGATTTATGCAAAACAATCATAAAGTTTTATGTTTGTTGGCGTAGATTCTTGCTCGGAAAAGTAATCTTTTTCTTAAAATTTATATTAGCACGTTTGATTTATCTTTTTTGAGTAGTTAAGAAAGTAAAAATTTTTCCAATTTAGGGAAAGTAAAACTTTCCTTATTACTTAAATTCTAAATCTCATTACCTATTGGTATTTAAATTACTTTCCTTAAGAATTCAATCTAAAAAATACGCCAACCAATTCAATTATTTCTTCTCTCTCAACTGAATGACAACTCTTTTATAAATAATGCATTATTTGTATTTTTTTAAATGTTAGTGATACACTCATATTTTCATATATCTTTAGGACTTAATTCAGAGTCATTTATGTTCATCTATAGTTGGTTTAATATGTTTTAGCATTATTTGAGATTCGTTGACGTAAAATGAAAAAATGAAACAAATAGACTCGAATTGTACTGTTTTTGAGTTTTTGGCAGACTTGACCTTTAGTTATTGTGGGATTTTTATCTCGAGATTGGTTTAGCTAAAAATTCTGAAATTTCACACTTAAACTCTTAACTCATTGACGGATTTTTTAGAATCAATTGCAGATTTTTATGTGCCGGAATTCAGGAGAAATAAATTCCCCAATTTTGCGTCAAATTTTGAATCACCAGAATGACCTTTCAACGACATTTTGATCATAACTTTTGACTAAGATGGCAAAATCTCGTGATTCAAGTCTCATATTGAAGCTAACTCAAAGACAAAGATACTGATAAAATTTGAGCTCCTAAATCGTCACAATTTAGTTTTTATGCACTGTCGAAATTGATCTTGAAAAATCCATTCTAACCAGCCAAAGATCAACTTCAGCCCCTACCTTTTAATTATTTCAGCCCATACACAGCTCATTCTCCACTCCAGGAAAACAACCCTCATAATCCATTCCCTTAAGCACGCAACCAGCTACTCCCATCCACCAAAGAACTACACATCAGCCCCTACCAGCACAGCCTTCACTTCCATCAATGTAAGCTCCTATACTCCACACATAAACCTACACATCAGCCCCACACTTCATTTCACTCTCCATACCTTCACAACGCCCCACTCCATTCTTCTCACATGCAAAATCCCACCTAGCTCCAACCTTTCACTCCACTAACACATCATTCATACTTCAACAACGTAGCTGGCATAAAAAAGAAGAAGGTCCACTCTCTAGCTCACGCATGGACAACCAAGCCTCCACTTTGTATTTTACGAAAATCATTCAACTTCCAAGCTAGAGCCCAAAAATGATTCACGCAAGCCTCTCTAAAAATCACAGCTACCATTCCTCCCATTGAAGCAAGAAACCTTCATCAACTCTCCATCGCGTAACACCCACACACAACAACACCGTAACATCTCTCCACCAGCCTTTAACCGACCAAAGCCTCCATGCCACACTCTTGATTCCTCTCCACTTCACTTACGCAGCAGCTTCATTTTTTTTACTCACATCCACGTAGCAAATTCCTCAAAAACCTTCCATATACACAAGCAGCCTCCACCAACAGCTTGCTGCAAGCTCCACTCTTCATTAAAAAACCACCTAGCTAGCCTTCATTGACTCATCCAGCCTCCACTCACACAAGCTGCAACTTTGATTTTTATTCATCTCCGCTCATGAACAAGAGGAGCCACGCACCAACGCCCCACCAGCACAAAAGAACGCAACATAAGCTCCATCCTTCACTCACAAAAATAACACAGTAGCCTCCACACTTCACACCATGCACAAGAGACGAAAATCACCTAACGTCCATTTGCTGAGAACGTAGAAAACCTCCATACATTGATGTACGGTGCAGCCTTCACAAGCAAAAGACACACCTCCACTCCATTCAAGCTCAAGAACAAAATCACGCCTCCACTCACTCCATTCAATTCACAACAATTTTCTTTTGTTATTTAATTTCTTCATGAGTTTTTGCTTGTGGATTATTTGGCATAATGATTTGTGGCTAGAACTTTAATTTCTCTTAGGGAATTGATATATTTGTTGATGCTTTAATTTTTAATTTTGCTGAAATCCATGATTGAAAATTTATATACTTATTGATTTTTTCTTGGATTTATTTGTTATTCCTTTGGATTATTGGAAATTGAGTTGGTATAAATTAGCGTTTGGAAAAAAGGAGTTTTTGCTATAAGATTGAAGGAAATTTCTACTAGGATTTTCTTGTGAGTTAGGAGACTCAAGAAACTTAGAAGGTGAAAAGTTTGGGACTTAAGAAACTTTAGGATGAACTTAAGTAAGGGATTACTAAGTAACGTCTAAAGTGGATAGATTAATTCATCTTTGAAAAAAGGGGGTTAATTACTCTTAAAATTCACCTACAAGGTTATGATATTTCATTTGCGGAGGATAGCTAATTCAATATTAATGTTGACAAAAACATCATTCCCTAAGTCATTCCCCATTGACGTTAATACTTTCAATTAGTCAATTGTTGCATTCTTTTATAAATTAGTTATCGTAGAGATTTGTCCTATTTGTAGTTATTTTGGTTGCATTGAATTGGGTAGGCTTAGAAATTTATTTGAGTTTTTGTTAATTCATTACATTGCTTTTTAAATTTTTCAAAATTTCACCCAACCCGATTCCAAACGCCGTTAACTAGCGTAGATTTAAATTTTCTCATAATCCCTGTGGACACAACTCGGTTCTCACTGATTTATTACTCACTTCGACAACCGTGCACTTATGGTTTACGAATAGTTAGAAAATATTTTGATATTTGATTTGAATTTTAAAATTTATCTTTGTACTTTGTTGAAGTTCTTTTGGTATTTTTCAATATTATATTTATGATATAACTGCATTTTATGATTAGAATATCAGAAATGAAAAAATTAACATATTATATATAACTTGTATTATAAATTAACATTATTTAACGATTTTAATTTTTATTCGCTTTGTAGGGATATAATTGGAAACACAAGTCAAAATTAAATTACATTTTATAAAATGTTGTTGCATACCAAACACTATAATAAGAATCCACCTTACTTTCCTATTATAATTCTTATAAGTATCCAAACATGTGAATATCTTTACTTTCTATAGATTTATTTTCCGAAAAATCAGCTTCCAAATTTACTTTACTTTTCCGCCAACCAAACGGAGCCTAAAGGTTTTCTTTTGTTAAATCCTAGGTCACTTATTTTTATCAATGCTAATTTAATTTAATTTATTAAATATTTATTGCACTATTGCCTTTATTGAATAATATAATTTACATATTTATTCTATATATTCTAATGCTCTCAAAACCGAACTGAGGGTTACACCAGTAAGATAGTAAGTTTAAGGTTTAAACGATATTAAATCGTTAAAAACTGATTAAAGGTTGAATAACTCGGAGAATTTGGAAAATGACAGAAAAAGATTGTCTTTACTTGTTGAAAATTTTAAAATTTAATAAAAGAAAAGATTGTTAAATGAAGATTAATTAATTTATCTTGGTTTATAGAAATTGAATAGTTTACAAAAATTAGACGACTAATTAATAAACTTATCATTTTTAACAACAAAAATTATTAAACTAAATCAAATTGAAAAAATTAGAAATTGACTCAGAAAGTTAACCGGTTCAAAATTTTCATTAATCGAATTGTTTCAATTTTAAAAACGTTAATATATTTAATAATTAAATTTAATACACACTTTAAAAATATGACATAGCGTTTGTAGTAAATAAGTTTGCATTTGATTTCTTGAATATTTGAATTATAAGTTATCTATATATCCAACTTTCTCTCCAAGCAAGGAGAAAATGTGGTGTAGTTTCCAACTCCAAAGCATGGTATGGTCCACTCAGTCACCCGCACATCAGTTAACTTACTCGGTAAGCTTGATTAGCTATGGGGTCCACTAGTCACTAACAATATTAGATAAATAAATAAATAAATATTTAAGTAATGATGTAAATGTTGAATGTGAGTGATATGATTTATTATTATTATTTTAAAATATTTTAAGTATAAAGTAAAGATATCTCGTAGCTTTTCTTTTTTAGATACGCGCTAATTACATCATCAATTTTAACTTATCTATTGTATAATTTTAAAATAGTTATTAAATATTTAATATTTTAAATTGAGATAAAAATTAAACTGTTAAAATAAAAAATAAAAAATTAGAAAATTTAACTAAAATTACAATAAAATTTTAATAAAAAGAGTTTTTAATTTAAAATAAAATTTTATAAAATTAATTAGTTAGTAAAAATTATCAAAACATCTAAATTTTTAATTAAAATTAATTAAAGATTTTAATTATTATTAAAGATTTTATTTTATAATAAGTAAGTTAAAATTAAATTAAAAATTTATATAATTAATTATATTATTATTTTTTATTGAAATAGTATTATAAAAATATTAAGTTATTTTAAAATAATAAATATAGATAAAAAATGAATTAAGTTAAAGAAAATTATACATATATCTGAATAGTTAAATAGCGATTGAACCGATTTATTTGTAAAAAATTTGTATTTTTTTATTTGATTTGATTTATTTTAAGAATTTTTATTAATGAATTTTATAAATTTAATAATTAATTAGTTATAAATTAATATAAATTAAAATAGATTTATTAATTTTTATTTATTAATTGTTTTTAGTTAAATATATTTTTTAATCGTAATTAAAATTTTTTAATTATACGTATAATACGAGTGCACCAAGTCTTTCACCCGCGTCTTTTATCTTTTATGTTTAATTTCCTTTTTCCGTAAGCATAAAGAAATAATTCCCGAGCAAACACACGCAGGTCGACTTCTTCTCTGCTTTTCTCGTTGGCTTCTTACTTTTTTTTCTTTCCAAAATCTTAATGTGATGAAGAAGAATCAGTTTTACCGGCCCACAGGCCGGCAGTTATCGCCGTCCGATCACCTTTCCTGCCACCGCTACCAACCTAAACGGCAACCACCGCCCCCACGCACCACAAACTCTCGCCTTCGCGGGCGATGCACAATTCAGCTCTGTTTTGACTCTGTTTCTACTCATTCCCATAAGAAGCCAGACCTTGAGTCTCTTTTCTTGCAGTGTACACCGAAACCAGAGCGCGTTGTGTTTGGTTCCTCTGGTTGTGTACTCGCTTGGCTATATTTCCAACAATGGGCCGACGTTGTCTCCTGCGTAGCACGCTTGTGGGAGCTCCGGCTGAGTGGGGTCCATTCCTACACCCCAGAATCTAAGTCCAATGCTGTTAACCCATTAGAAAGAAAAGAGCTTGAGCAGAGACTCAGAGAGGTTTTTATTGATTACGTAAATAAGGTTATTAAGGGCGAGGAAGTGAAAAGATGGGAGTTGAAACTGGACCAGAAAGTTATGGAGATCAGACGGGTTGCCCGTTCGTTCAAGAAGTTGAACTTAGCGAAGGCCGCGGAGATGTTGGACCGCAAACGGGGTTTGGAAGCGGAGAGAGACGTGATAGAGAAGAGAATAATGGAGTTCAAGAGGGCTCTGAGGTGTATTCTTAATCATCTTAGAGGTACAGAGAAGGAAAATTTCGAAAAAGAAGGAAAATGGAGAATCCCAGTGTTTAAGTTTGATGAGGAAGTGAACTGGGGTCGCATTCATAAGTTGGTGTTGAGGGAAATTAGTAGACTTGACGAGGAATTGCCAATTTATCCACAAAGACAAGAGATTCTGAGGATAATTGAAGGAGAACAGGTGTGGCTTTTGGTTTGCTTTCCTCATTTTATGTGTGCTTGTTCTTAATATCCTCTTTGTTGTTTCTTCATGGTGATTAGGTTTAAGTTACGTGTATACATGGGAATTTGGATGTATCTATGTTGTATTTTTTTAATGGAGAAACAGAAGTTAGGATTATGGAGGTTCAATTGCTTAAAGTATACTAACGTGTTCGGAAGAAGTTGGACAAGAACGAAGAATATAACTCTTCAAAAGAATTCATCTTAACGGTCCAAGCTCAGAAACCTACCACACCCGTAATATTCGCATATGGGACCATCTCTTTAGTCTTACTTTTCTAGACATGGAACTATTTCTCTTTGCATGATAGTCTTCTTATCTCTTGCTCTTTTTGCGTGTGCAATGCCTGTTTTGTTTTGTTTTCTTTTCGTTTCCTCTCTAGTATATGAGTAAATGTTCAAGTTAATATTCGATTTTCAAAAGTAAAAAGTCAGTTCTGGACTTGTTTTATCCTTTTCAAGTGATGATTTCCTGAACATGTGTTTCATCTGTGGAGATGGTACCTGAACTGCTCAAGATTTGTGTTTTGAGATCAGAAATGACCCAAGGTTGTTACTATTTACAAGCATATACATTGTTAGGCTAGACTGCTTTTTGTGTTTAATGAAACTGCTTGCATCTACTTTTGTTTTTCTGTTTTTCTTCTGATAATAGTCTGTTCAGGTAATGGTACTGATTGGAGAGACTGGTTCAGGAAAAAGCACACAATTAGTCCAATTCCTCTCTGATTCTGGAGTAGCTGCTGATGGGTGCATTGTATGTACTCAACCCCGCAAGATTGCAGCCACCTCACTTTCAAATAGGGTCGAAGAAGAAAGTAAAGGGTGCTATGGAGACAATTCAGTCATCGCTTATCCTACATATTCATCAAGTCAAAAATTTGATTCCAAAGTGATATACATGACAGATCACTGTTTACTGCAGCATTACATTAATGATAGGTATCTGTCGAGGATTTCCTGCATAATTATTGATGAGGCTCATGAAAGAAGCTTGAACACTGATCTTCTTTTGGCACTGCTTAAAGACCTACTCAGAGAGAGAAGTTGTTTGAGGCTTGTAATAATGTCAGCAACAGCTGATGCAAACCAGCTTTCCAATTACTATTTTGGTTGTACAATATTTCACATGTCAGGGAGAAAGTTCCCAGTTGACATTGTATATGCCCCTTGCACTACTGAGGGAAATGCTACTGTTGCGCCATATGCTTGTGAGGTTGTGAGGGTTGCAACAGAAATTCATAAAACAGAAGAAGAAGGGAGCATTCTTGCCTTTTTGACATCTCAGATGGAAGTAGAATGGGCTTGTGAGAAATTTCAAGCTTCCTCTGCTGTTGCATTGCCCTTACATGGAAAGCTTTCTTTTGAAGAGCAATGCCATGTTTTTCAAAACTATCCTGGGAAGAGAAAAATTATATTTGCCACGAATCTTGCTGAAACATCGGTTACAATTCCTGGGGTCAGGTATGTGGTTGATTGTGGCATGGCTAAAGAAAGTAAATTTGAACCAGGCACTGGTATGCATGTGCTCGAAGTAGGTCGTATCAATCAGAGTTCTGCTCAACAAAGAGCTGGCCGAGCTGGGAGAACAGGACCTGGTAAATGTTATAGACTGTACTCAGAGCAGGATTATGAGTCAATGCCTCTCAATCAAGAACCTGAGATTCGAAGAGTTCATCTTGGTGTTGCTATTCTAAGGATTCTTGCATTAGGGATCAATGATATAAAGGGTTTTGATTTTGTGGATGCACCAAGTGCAGAATCCATTGACTTGACCACTAGGAATCTTATTCAGTTGGGAGCTATCACACTGAACAAAGGTGTTTATGAATTGACTGACGAAGGTCGGTACCTGGTTAAACTGGGTGTTGAGCCTCGCCTTGGCAAGCTCATTCTTGGTTGTTTCCATCATTGCTTGGGTAGAGAGGGCCTTGTTCTGGCAGCTGTAATGGCAAATGCCAGTAACATATTCTGCAGAGTTGGTAGTCATGATGATAAGTTAAAAGCTGATTGTCTCAAGTTGCAGTTCTGCCATCAGAATGGTGATCTATTTACACTTCTTTCTGTATATAAGGAGTGGACATCAATTCCTGCCAACATGCGAAATAAATGGTGTTGGGAAAACAAAATTAATGCTAAATCGATGATGAGATGCCATGACACAGTAAAGGAGTTAGAACTTTGCCTTGAAAAGGAACTTGCTGTTATAGTCCCATCTTACTGGCTCTGGGATCCCTACAAGTCAACTGAGCATGATAAATATTTGAAAATGGCGATACTTGCTGCCCTTGCAGAAAATGTTGCAATGTTCTCTGGATCTGATCAACTTGGTTATGAAGTGGCATTGACTGGAAAGCATTTTCTCCTTCATCCATCATGTTCATTACTAGCATTCAGTGAGAAGCCAAGTTGGGTTGTTTTTGGTGAACTTTTGTCAGTATCAAATCAGTATTTGGTCTGCGTAACTTCATTTGAGTACGAAACATTATCCAAGCTTTTTCCTCCTCCATTGTTTGATGCTTCCAAAATGGAAATGCGGAAATTGCAAAGGAAGGTGATGACTGGGTTTGGCAGCACACTGCTCAAAAGATTTTGTGGTAAATCCAATTGTAATATTCTTGCTCTTCTATCACATATTCGGACTGCCTTCATGGATGAACGTATCAATGTTGAGGTAAACTCTCAAAGTAATGAGATTCTCTTATTTGCCGCATCAGAGGCTATGGACAAGGTTTTCAGCCATGTAAAAGAAGCTGTGGAATATGAAAGGAAGTGGTTGCTCGATGAATGCATGGAAAAATATTTATATCACGGAACTGGTGGCACACCTTCCATGGCACTTTTTGGAGCTGGTGCTGAGATCAAGCATTTAGAGTTGGAGAAGAGATATTTGACTGTGGATATATTTTGTTCTGATTTAAGTACAGTCAATGATAAGGAACTTTTGGTGCTTCTTCATGAACATGTTTCCGGTGGCATTTGTGCCATCCATAAGTCCACAAGCATTGGGCAAGAGGGAAATCAAACGGGAAAATGGGGAAGGATAACATTTCTCACTCCTGAAGCTGCTCAAAAAGCTGCTGAGCTTAATGAAATTGAATTCAATGGCTCTGTCTTGAAAGTACTTCCTTCACAAACAACATTTGTTGGTGATCATAAAATGAGTTCGTTCCCTGCAGTTAGAGCACAGGTTTATTGGCCTCGTATGCAGAGTAAGGGGCTTGCAATTGTTAAATGTGATAATCAAGATGTTTGTTACATGGTTTGTGATTTTGCTAATCTGGTAATAGGTGGAAAGAATATTCATTGTGAAGCTAGCAAAAAAGATTCATATTCTGTTGTTGTAAAAGGGTTTGATAAAGAGCTTTCTGAATATGATATCTTAAATGTATTGAAAAGTGCTACGAATAGGAGAATTGTGGATCTATTCATAGTAAGGGGAGGGGAAGTAGAAAATCCTCCACTGCATTCCTGTGAAGAAGCAATCCTTAGAGAACTTTCCAAATTTATTCCCAGGAGGTATCCCAATACTAGCTGTTGTAGTGTCCAAGTGTTACCACCTGATTCAAAGCATGCATTTATGAAAGCTTTGATCACTTTTGATGGAAGGTTACATTTAGAGGCGGCAGAAGCTTTGGAGAATCTGGAAGGAAAAGTATTGCCGGGATGTCTTTCATGGCAAAAGTTAAAATGCAAGCAGTTGTTTCATAGCTCAATTTCCTGTTCTGTCTCTGTCTACTCTGCCATCGGCAAGCAGTTGAATTCTTTACTTGCAAGCATGAGGCATATAAAAGGTACTGCTAGCAGAATCGTATGATATTTTTTCCCAGTTCTTTTTTTTTTCTCACCTTATAGCGCAATGTGCCATGTATTTTTTCAACTCAGTAATTTCTTCTTTCAATAACATGGCCGCATGTTTTTAGAAATGCTGATTGGAGGATTATCGTGTTAACATCATTTTGTGCTTGTGCACTTGTGTGTGTGACTTTTTGTGAACCAGAAAATTTTTGGCCAGAAATAGCAGAATTACCGACCATGTTGTAACCAATGTAGTAATCTTTTGTTGCATATCTTAGTAATCTTGTTCAAAGGACTGTTTTGCCTAACTTAGACATTTCTTCCATTTCTTGAATTCCCAACTTTTTTGGTTCAAGAATGAACGGAGACAACCTATTATGTCTCTTGCAGGCGTTGATTGCAGTGTAGACCGGAATGAGAATGGTTCCTATCGAGTGAGGATAACTGCTAACGCTACGAGAAAAATTGCAGAACTGAGACGACCTCTAGAAGGGCTTATGAAAGGCCAGATCATAGATAGTGCTAGCCTTACTCCGACCGTATTACAGCATTTGTTCTCTATACAGGGTATCAATCTGATGAAGTCAATACAGCGAGAGACTGCTACCTATATTTTGTTTACTAGACAAAACTATACTGTAAGGGTCTTCGGATCACCAGACAAAGTTGCTTTAGCCCAGCAGAAATTGATTCAATCCCTTGTCAATTACCATGAAAATCAGCAACTTCAGATCCATCTCAGAGGTGGAAATTTGCCTCCTTACCTGATGAAGGAACTAGTTATGAGGTTTGGCCCTGACCTTAACGGGATCAAGGAGATGCTACCTAATCTGTTGGAGTGTACACTTAACACTCGCCGCCATGTCATCTCTATTATCGGAACCAGAGAGATGAAGATGAAAATTGAGGAAATAGTACATGATTTTGCTCAAACAATACAGAGTTCAGCTGTCTTACATGAAAATGAAGCTTCCTGTCCGATTTGCTTCTGTAAGGTTGAGGATGGTTACCAGCTCGAAAACTGCCAACATCTTTTCTGCCGGTCGTGCTTGGTGGAGCAATTCGAATCAGCCATAAAGAACCTGGACAGTTTCCCAGTGTGCTGTACCTCTGGAGGTTGCAAGGCTCCCATATTGCTTACAGATTTGAAGTGTCTATTGTCAAGTGATAAGTTGGAGGAATTATTCAGGGCTTCCTTAGGATCATTTGTTGCATCAAGCGGAGGAACCTACAGATTTTGCCCATCTCCGGACTGCCCTTCTGTTTACAGAGTAGCCGATCCTGGAACAGTTGGTGAACCATTTGTCTGCGAGGCATGTTATGCAGAGACTTGCACCAAATGCCACTTTGAGTATCATCCATACGTTTCCTGTGAAAGGTATAAACAATACAAGGAAGACCCTGATTCATCCTTGGAGGAGTGGCGCCAAGGGAAAGACAATGTGAGAGATTGTCCTGTCTGTAGCTACACAATCGAGAAAGCAGATGGTTGCAATCACATCGAGTGTAAGTGTGGTCGTCATGTTTGCTGGGTGTGTTTGGAGCATTTCAATACTAGTGATGATTGCTATCGCCACCTGAGGGCTGTACACTTAAGCATATTGTGACCTTTAGTATGTGCATATTAGCATATTGTGACCTTTACTGTGTTCATATTAAGCATATTGTGACCTTTAGTGTGTTCATATTATCAAATTAAGCTTATCTAACATGTTCAGAATACAAGTCCTAGTCTGTTCCTGTAATATTTTTGGATAGCCATTTTCTACATGCAGGAGTTAATATAGCTCTACGCGATTCCTATACACGAACTGAAAGGTACCACCTTTTTGTTTCTGCCAAAACCGGCAATGGAAGTGAAGAACATAACGAGAAAAGAAGATTATTGTTGGCGTCTGTGTTCATAGTATGATCTATAATTTTACCGTTAAACTCTCAGAAAAGATATATGCAGCCAAGAGCAAGTCCTACACCAACAATGCCAAAACAAAATGCCGAAGTCCCAAACCATGGAGTCCAACCTCCATCTTCACTATCCCTTCCCTTCTTCAACATTTCTTCTACTGCCTTTGGTCTTCCACAGCCGAAACAAAATTCCTTCTCTTGTCGTTCCTTTTGAGATTGCAGCTTCAGAACTTGAAACTCAAGCAACCTCACCCATTGACGATACACAAGAAGTTGCAACGACTCTTTCAACAGAGCATTGGAAACATAATCCTTCTCCACAGCCAGGTCTTCAGCTTGTATCTCTGCTTCTCTCACCCTCGTCTGTGACAATCTCAATGCTTTTAAAAGCTCCAACTTCTCATTCTCGTCATAATTACTTCCGTCTCTTGCAGTCATGCCAACAACCCTATTCATAGACGACAACCCCACCTTATCAGAACCTGAAAAGACCTTCGCTGGTGGGGGTAAGTCACAGTTCTGCATTAGGAAGGCACCCATCAACGCATCATTCTGATTCAAAGCTCCAGAACTCGTCTTGTGGATGTTGGATGCCATGGTTGGTGGTCCTACAGTTCATGCAGGTTGAGACCAACTTGCTAGGGGAGTTTGGGAAGAATATTTAGAAGAAAGGTGGGGTTGGTGTGTCAACTCAGTAGGAGTTCCAGTTTATAGGTGGATTTGGAGAGTACCGCAAGTAATGTTTGAAATGCAAGTCTTCGTAGAGTAACCTGTACACATTTTCAGATAAAAATCCTGAAACTGGTAGTCGTGGATAAAGGGAAAATTCTTTTCTTGCGTGTTTGGAGAAGCACTTACGTCACAACTTTACACATCCAGCATCGTTGGATTGTCTTCTAAGGTTTCAATATCTTTCTTAGAAAGATTATGCATTCGTTAAACTAATTTACATAGTAATTAGTCAAATAATCCCACTAACATAACATTAACTTAAGTTCAATCTTGACTTAATTCAAAGTTAAAAGCTTTAAACTTTTTTTTGTATTTTAAGAAATTTTAAGATAAATTTGTTAGTGAATATATAAAACCAATTAAGTTGGCCTCATATAATAGCTTAAGCTTTTGTGGTGAAACGGTCGCTTAACATAGTATCAGAGCCTTTGTGAATAAGTGGTCTTGAGTGAAATCCTACCACTCACCTATTATTCAACACAAGATAAAGTGAGTCTGTGTAAGTTTCAAGCTCAAAGGACTTTTACTTGAGGAGGCGTGTTAGTGAATATATAAAATTAATTAAGTTAGCCTTACACAATAATTTAAGCTTTTGTGGTGAAACGGTCACTTAATATAGTATCAGAACCTCTGTGACCAAGTGATCGTGGATTCAAATCCTACCACTCACCTATTATTCAACACAAGGTAGAGTGAGCTTGTGTAAGTTTCAAGTCCAAAGGGCTTTCACTTGAAACTGTGTATCAGTGAATATATAAAATCAATTAATTTAGCTTCACACAATAAATTAAGTTTTTATGGTGAAACGACTACTTAATAAAAGTATGATCTTTAAAATTTTCAAATTTTTTTTTCTAATTTTTAGTTTTTTAGAAAATTTTCTTTTCTAAAATTTCCATTAAAAAATAATAATGAGACGAACATAATATAAATATCAAATATAATCTAATATGATAATTTAATTTAAATATCTGAATTAATTAAATTTAACTTAAATATAATTTATTGTCAAATTTAATTAGTTCAGTTTAACAGCTACGTTTCTTGTCATGTTTTAATCAAATTTAAAGGAAAAGGATTTTCTTTGAAAATTTCAAAATTTTAAAAATTAAATAAAAAATTTTCACTGTAATCTTTTAATGTTTATTTAATTTAGTAACTTTTGCGATGATACAAGTCCAAAATAACCGCCAAGTGGTTGCCGACGAGAACCCGTTCCTGGCTTCGCCACGTTGAAGTAAAAGTGGATGGTGGAGGGAAGACACTAGTTGGCCAAGGGGTGCTTTTAGGTTATGCATATTAACGTAATTGCCAACCAAGGCTTTATCTACATTACATCAACCTGAAAATGAAGTAGGACAAAATCGATATTTCCAAAGATTTTATAAATTTTTAAAATACTGTTTTAACATAAATTATTATTTAATTAACTATGCAGATTATTATCGTCAACACCCGGATGAAATCTGCTTAGATGTGAAATATGAGAAGATCGAATAGTATGCGGTCTTACTTTTATTGGTGATGTTGTTAGAACCCATCACTTTCCTGGAGTCGACTTCTGAGAGCTGTAAGCCATTAACAGTGGCCTTAATCATAATTAATTAGATTCTAATGACTATATTTGACTAAATAATATACTTAAAATACATAATTTGTAAACTATCCATTTATTCAATATACACTAAAGAATTTATTAATTTTAATTTAAAATATTAACTATAAAATCAAAACATAATTTATAAATTTTTTGTTTATTTAATATATTAAATTAAAACATGTAATTTCTAAATTATCTCCAAGCTTGCTTGACCTTTTCCTCCTCTTTAAAGTTGCCCATGAGTCTTTAATTGCTCTGTTCTTATTCCAGTCTCCAAGTCGTCGCCTTTGCTGTGAAGTAGAGCTTGGAAGTGACACGACAATTTATTTACGATAAGTACATTTTGACTTTTGGAAAAGCAGAAACAAACAAATTCACCTCCATGCACAGGAAGTCGTCTAATGAAAGCCAGAAAATTTGTTGGGTATCTAGTCTCACTTTCCAATCCAGAGCCCACAGTTTGTGATCTAAAATCAAGTGGAAGGACCAATCTTTAACACCCCCCTATTTTTCTCATTTTTTTTCAAAAGCATGTTCACACTTGTTTTACACACAGACGTATGAGTCTGTCTCGCCTGTTTCCTCTGTTTTATGCTCTGCTTCTGAGAAAAGATGGAGTCTGAGCTATCAAATCTTGTTGTTCCCCGGAAAGTTTTGTCTTTTTCCGATACCATGTTTTGTACGATCCCGTGCAACCCGTATCTTAACCATGACGGTAAGTGTTGGGGGCCTTGTTTCAATGTCTGTCCTAGCGTATGTAAGATCCTTTTAGTTGACGATTTTCGGTTTCCTGATCCGTCAACAATTCCGCCGCCGCCGCCTTTACCGTCACGACACGTTCGGTATATGGTTCCGAAGTCCAAAGATGTAGCACATAATCATCTGATCAAAACTAGTATGATCATCACGGGCTGTACGCTTGGCGCTATTCTTGTCTTTGCCATCTTATGCGTACTTTTAAAAGTATACTATTCCAGGCGGATGACTTCAAGATTGATGAGCCGGGCACGTGTATTTTTCGGTTCCCAAAACAGCTTTTTTGATGGTGATCAAGGAGCGGTGGTCGATCACCCTATTTGGTACATCAACACCATCGGTCTGGAACAGTCTGTGATTGATTCAATCGCAGTGTTCAAGTATAAGAAAGATGAAAGGTTGATAGAAGGGACAGAGTGCTCTGTTTGCTTGAACGAGTTTGAAGAAGATGAAAGTCTTCGGCTTTTGTCAAACTGTAAGCACGCATTTCACTTGCCTTGTATTGATACTTGGTTAAGAACCCACAAGAACTGCCCTTTATGTCGTGCCCCTATATTGTGCGAGAATTCTGATGATCAAAGTGCTTTATCAATTCCTACTTCAAGTGGTTCAAGTTCAAGTGAAGAATCCCAGATGGAGAATTCTGTGAACAATAGTGGATCGATCAGAAACAGAGAAGTGGATGATGGGACTAGTGAAGTGAGAAGTGAAGATGACAATGTTATTGCCTTGCCAGTTGCAGATGAATCAGTTGCTGGAAACTCGAAGATGGATTCTTTTCTCAATGTTTTCAGGAGTCATTCTAGGGTGTTAAGTGATTTGGTTGATACTAGAGAGGCAGCAGAAATAGAAACAGAAACACAACCTGTAAGGAGGTCTGTGTCATTGGATTTGGCTTCTGCTTCGGCAATTTACAGCTCTTTAGCTCTTAAACAAGAAGAAAACTCGGATTCTCAGTTAGAACAGCTCAAGAAATTGGAGTCAAAGAGAGTCTCCAAGCGCACAAGTAGTGGGAATTCAAGTTTTCGCAAGCTGATCAAAAGTTCCCCAATCGGGATTTCATTGCACAAGGGGCCTATATCGATGAAAAGGTCTTTTTCCTCGGGTTTGAAGTAACAGAATTCAGGATTCAATCTTTGCATTATAAGAAGAAAGCTTCTTTTCTCAGTGGTCATTCCATGTTCAAACTCAAATGATTTGCAGAATGAGGAAATCCTGCAAGTTTTGCATTGCATCAAGTACCTGTATACCTCTCTTTATTCCATAATAAAAAATGAAATGAACTTTTTACAGCTGAATCTTTGATCAAATGAAGTGTTCAGGTGTGATTTGTAGTTCTTGAAATATTGGTATTGCCTCTTATTATTATAAAACCTCAATCAACTTAACTTTCTGTTGTATTGATCCCTCTTTCTCTTATTGTGAGCATCTGCTACATATTGGCTTGCGTCTGTCCATCTTCATACACACCTTAGAATATGGCGTTTTACTTGGGCATGGAATCAGGTCAGATGGCAATGAGTTGAGTTATTTTTTAAAAAAATACAATACAAATCCAATTTGAAGCTTAACCTGATTGAATACAAGTCGTGATAAAAATAACATCGATTTAACTTTAATTTAATTAACTGAAATTATATTATTTTAAAAAATTAACTCGAGCTAATTAAACCATTCAAATTTGACAAAAGTATAAATGATAATAAGTTAAGTAGGGTCCGGAGTCGAGGCCGAGCTCATTTTTAGTTAAAATATTAAAATGACATCATTTTGTTAATAAGTATTAGGCCTCATGCTAGGTCGGGCAATGCCAAATCTTTCAAAAAATTGAAACTAAGATCAAATCCGTGACCCGGTCAACTTAAATCGAGACAAGCTCAAATCAAGTTTAAACTCAATTGTATCTTTAGGTAAAACTCAAACATGAAAACCCTAATCAACCCTGGCTCGACATGCAAACACGATTGGCTTTCATGTGAAAAACCGGATTCAATCTATTGGGGCTTAATTCGGGCCTAGTTGTCATCCCTAGAAAGAATTCAAGGTTGAAAACCCAAATCAACTAGAACCCAGTTTGCCAACACCATTGGCTTTCATGTCAAAAACCTGATTCAGTTATTTTCTTTTTGCAGTTGCTAACTATATCATTCAAACTAAAAATTGATCAAGTACACTAGTCCTGTTTGGCAATCAGCTGATTGCATTAACTGGTAACTGACAGCTAATTATATTAGCTGATTTGACCAGCGGATTGCATTAGCTGTTTGTTAGAGATGTTTGGTAAAATGAGCTGTTTAGTAT
>JANIIA010000192.1:3938593-3952737 GCA_027478495.1 Erythroxylum alaternifolium
TATAGAAGTAATTTGCGATTTAACTAAGTAATAATTTTCATATAGACCTTGTGATATTCTTTTAACAAGAAAGAGAAGTTCTTTTCAATATTTTATATTCAAAAACGAGGATACACCATTCAACCCCCCCTTCTTGTGTATTTAGTTTCTTGAAAAGTCTATACTAACATGTGATTTACTTCATCTCAATCACTTGGGATACATAACCTTCATCCTTACTATAATAAGGACTTCCTTTTTTAGGACTAAAGGCACTTTTTTTTTTCATTTCGTGTAAATGGATCAGGTCCCACTTGGCGTGCCAAATTATTGGTGTCAATATGGAATTTAAGTGTGTTAAGGAGGAATTCTCTTAAAATTTGTACCTGAGTTTTTTCGATGATATAAGTGGGCTTTTTAAAACTTAGAACACAAAATTCAAAACTACTAAAATGCTAAAATATGTTGAAATAAGGTTTAGACTAAATAAACAATTTTCTTTAAGCAAAAGGAAAGTATAAGCTACTAAAATAATTTAAGGTAATAAAAAAATTTCACAACATAAAGAACGATAGAGTAATAAATTAGGGTAGTTTTATTGTTTATCTTTGGAGATTATTTTGAGGTTTTGTGTAGTGTTCCACTTTCTACCATGGCGTTGGTGAATTTTTATGTCCTTCTTAACTTTAGGCAAATTTTGTCACTTCCTATGTTCTAACTTCTTGCCATTATTCTCTTAACTTCAACCTCAAGCATCTCTCTTATGACTTCCTAACTTCCAACTCATTTAGATATGCTTTTTTATTGTGTTCGTTACTCACTCCCAGCATTTTCAACCTTCGTGTTCTAAACTTCCACCGTTAACGAACTCTCTGACTAAATATTTACTAGGTTTTCATATTTTGTGCTCCTATACTTGTGAGTTGGATTTCTTTTTAAGTTATCAACACTAATAGCTAACGTTTGGTTAGTACCAGCTGTATCGGTTAAAAAACAATATAAATTAAGCCAGTACCATACTAGCTTCAAGTATCAGATGGTATCAATGATTTCGATTGGTACCAGTAAAATATCAGGGATAAAATGAAATTTTAAAAACTTTGAGGATTTAATTAAAAAAAACCCTAATTACACCTCTCCCTACTCCATTTCTATCTTCAGTTGCATTGCACCTCACTCACTCTTCATCTGCTCTTATCTGACTGGTCCTTATTGTTGGCCTACCATCTACTTATCGTCTTTGTCTACTCGTCGTTGCCAGGGCACTCTTCATCTCTCACTACTCTCCCTCTTTTTCTACTCATTGCCACTAGCGCCATCATCTTTTGTCCACCACTTCCATCACTGTTTGCAACTCTTCCGCTACATAAAGCTACTTAAGCAGTTCAATCTTTTCTCCCATCGTCATTTGGTTCTCATATGTTATGTTTTTTTCTAATTTTTTTGGTTATTTTTGAAATTGAATTGTGAGTTTATGTTGGTAGTAATTCATAATTGGTTATTGGTTGGTGGTTGCGGCTCGTGGGTGACTAGTTTTTGGTTAGTGGATGGTGATGTGGATCATATGCTTTGAATTGTGATTTATGATTTATGAATTTGTGAGTTTGTGCCATGTATGAGTCTATATATTGTAGATTACACATTACAAATTAAGGTTATAAGTTAAATTTTATGTAACACTTTATTTAATAGTTAAAGTTTAACAAATTCATGGAAATTGTTTATATCATTAACTCATTAAATGTCTTATTAACCTAATTTTGTAAAGATCAAAGGAGATTTTGTAAACACAATTTGAGTTTACTTATACCTTAATAATTATATAAATGAGATAAAATTTGAGTTTATTGAATTAATGTTTGCATTTTTACATTATTTTCACTAGAAAATAACGTTACAAATACACGAAATTAAACTTTAGAAAACAATATTTCTAACTTGATATTAAAATTACAAATGCGCATTCATTTTTATTATCTTATTTTATGTATAGTTAAATACATGATATAAATAGTCCATGGGAATTGAAAAGAGACACGTTAGGTAATTTAATTTCTCATTAATTATATTTAAGCTAACCTAAGGTAATTTCTCATTAATGAGTTATAGTTGTAAGTTTATAATTGAATTATGTAATTATACAAAATAAGTTGTAGTTATGAATTTATGAATGAATTATATAATCTTAAAAAATGAGCTATAGTTATGACTTTATAGTTGAATTATACTCACATAAAATAGGTTATAATTAGGAATTTATGGTTGAATTATGTAATTATACAAAGCGCGCTATAGTTATGAATTTATGGCTAAACTATGTAATCTTACAAAATGATTTGTATTTGTGAATTTATAGTTCAATTGTTCTCACAAAACATGAGAATTTCTTGGATGGAATGTGTTTAAGCCCTGAATTTTCTTAAAGAATCATCTATATAAGTTAATGAAGTTCATTTGCATGTCTATGTCATATGCGTATTGAGAAGTTGTTATTGACAGATGAGTTCATTTATTTTGTAAATAAATGGAGGAAAGTTCGAGTACTCTTCATAATTCAGTTGCTCTAGGAAGATTCAATGATCTAGTATGGGTTCATCCTAGACTGGTTTCTGGAACAAAGAACCATACTATTTGTTTATAATGTAACAAGCATTTGAAAGATAGATGAATTATTCAATTAAAGAAGCATTTAGTGAGGATCACAAATGGTGTGAAGCCTTAAAAAAAGTGAGTCATGATGTGAAATGACAAATGAAGACTTTGCTTGTAGAGTATTAGCATAAGAAAGATAAAAGCAACAATTGAACTATTAGATAAGTAGTGGAAGTTCCTTTTGTAGTGGTCAAGATGATAGTGGGGATGTTGAAGGTGATATTCCTCTTAACTAATAAAAAGGGAATGTTGCATTTGCTTTGAGAAAAAAAAGACATATGTTTAACTTTTTAGCACTATGAACAACTTTTACAACTCAGCCTTCACAATATAGTGCCTTAATATCTAAAGAAGTGACTCATAATGTGGACATGGTAATGGTGGGATGGTGGTATGATTAAGATATAAAATGCAATTATACTTAGTGCTATTTTTACCAGCCTATGATGTATGCTATTGTCTCTTAAAGTTCAAGATATAAAGCTCCTTCAATTGATAACTATAAAGGTAAATTTTTTAGAAACTCTATTTATAAATAAACAGTTATTTGGGTGAAAGAAGAATAACTTGAGCTGCTTATGGGTGTTCAATTATATGTAATAGTTGAACAAATATAAGATAAGAACCTATTTGTTTTTTTTTTGGTTTATTCTGCAAAGGGAATAATATTTTTGAAGTTTATTTATGCATTTGGCCTTATTAGGAATGCTAATACTTTGCTTAAGATATTTGATGGAGTTATGATTGAAGTTAGGCCAGAAATTATTGTTCAATTTTTTACTAAAAATGATTTTGCTTACGAAGAAGCTGGAAAAAGATTGTAAAGTAGGTATAATTATTTTTATTAGACTCCTTATGTTGTATATTGCATTAATCTAATGTTGAAAAATATAAGAGATGCCAGATACTTTTCTATCACTGTTGAGACTGTGTAGAAAAAAGTGACCAAGTTCATCTACAATCGTGCATGAGTCCTGAATTTAATAAGAAAAGAATTCATCAATGGAAGAAATTTGTGTTGTTTTGCTATTACAAGATTTGCAACTAATTTCTTGTTACTTCAGTGTTTTGTTCTGATAAAGAAGGAATTGAGGTAAATATTTATATGTGATAAGTCAGTTGCTTCTCAGCATGATAGATCTAATGCTGGATTCGATGTTTATATAATTATAACTGAAGATCATGAATTCTAGTCTTAATGTCAATTTGTCATATGAATTTATAAGCATTTGGTGAGAGTTCTTTGTCTAGCTGATAATGATGAGAAGGCAACATTGGACTATTTTTACGCATAGAGAAAACAAAGGAAGTAATCAAACCCAATATGGAAAAAAGGGTTTTTTTTAATTCTTTTTATCTTGTAGCCATCAATAAGAGATGAGAAAAACAATTTTACACTCTATTGTTTGTAACTAGGGCATTTTTGAATCCTAGTGTCTATTTCATACCAAATTTTACAAAAGAAGCTAAAGTTAATATATGAATGCTATTAATTATTACAATAATTATTGCATATAAGATGATCTAAGATCTCCTAAGCTCGCTCACAAATGGAGATTTTTAAAGATGATTATGGTGATTTTATGATGCCAATAGTTATTTATCAAGGAGATAAACTTAATCTAAATATATATTTTTCACTTTTGTTACTTGTTGAAAATTAAATATCACTTTGTTTTGTTTATAATGTTGCTCTTATTATCTTACAGTTACTTGATGAGACCAATTTGGAAGCGATGTTTTAGAATTGCAAAGGTTAGAAATTCGAATTCCTAGTCAATATATGAGTACAATAGGATGGAAAAAGAATTTGAGCATATTTGAATTCATTTGTCCTAAGAAAAGAAATATATTGAAATACAAAATATTAAACAACTTAATTTTTGTTCAATACAATTTAAAGCTTCGAGAAGATATATTATTATCATTATTAAGTTAACCATAATTTCTTGTAATTTATTAATAATTTTATTTTATTTGTCTAATAGGATTTTAGTAGAACAAGTAGTTTTGTAGATCCATTGTTCTTCAATTATCACTGCTATTTAATTATCCTTCTTTCTCTTTATCGGGTTTTCATTTTCCTTTTCTGGGTATTTCTTTTTACCGAGTTTTGGGGGGTTGGGTTCCAGATCGTGGATGATCATGTTGTTCTCCATGTTGAGAAAGAATGAAAGATGCCATCTTTGAGGATCTAAGGGCACTGTCTTTGCTTGAATAGGAATCTAATACTGTAGTAATTTTCTCACCTGTAGTCTCGTGTAAGATGGTCTTTATTTTCCGTTTCTGGGCGTGAGTGTGCGCTTTGTGTGATAATTTGTTTTTCTTTGAACTTTCAGCTTGTGTGTTCATATGCTTCTTTATGAGCTTCTAAACCTTGTGATATGCTGTTGGATTTTCCTTTGCATTGTTGTTTCTGCTTCAACTTTAAAAATGAAAATTAAAACTCCCCCTTTTGTAGTTTTGTTTAGCTGCTTGACTTGTTTTCCTATTAGCATTCACCCATATTATTTTCTTTTATGCACTCATCTATGTTATATCTCCATCCTTTTATTTAAGTTAAGTCAATAATGCTACCATCTTCTTTAATAGGTTTTGCTTACTAGGTCTGTTGTTGTTTTGATGATTGCATTAAACAAATTTGGAAGCCTGTTGTATGATCATATCTTTATCATGTTCCCTGGATTTTGCAGTTTTTGAATCTGTATGTAGATCGATCAATTCAGTAGTCTGCTTTTTATGCTTTTGATTGATCAGTTTGCTTTTTAGTTTGGACTTTTTGATGGAGCATAGACTTAGCTTCTTTGCTGCACATGACTTTTCAACGAGTTGTTATGATTTTGATAGACCTTTCGCGTGATGATTGTAGTCGTTTTAACTAGTTAACATTGTTCAATAAGAGATTTTTCTTTAAAGTAGTGGATGGTTGCGTCTTTGTGAAGCTGTATACATATATATATATAAAACCTTATACAATTCAGTGCAAGGTCATGCATATTATAGATACTATATATATATCGAGGTTCAAAACGACACCACTTTACTCCTTTACAGCCTGTACCAGAGGTTAGTTTTTCACAACGAGCTTTGGAAGGACTTCGATGCTTGGATTGTTGTTTGGACTCTGGTACCTTTTCAATATCTACAACAAACATGTTAGTTTTTCTTTTCCTCTTTTGGTGAAAAAAAAATATAAACTTTCTTTGTTGTCGTTGATTATAAAATGTTAGATCACAAAGCAACAACTGGTTGCAATTTTTATTGTTTTGATATTAATATTAGTATTCAACACGTAAGTTTCTTTGTGTTGCTCTCCCTCTTTCTTGGTGCTCTCAGTCTCTCTTCCTTCTCCGGGTATGGTTCTTGATTAATCAGTCTCTTCTGCTTTGCTGTTTTCTGGGTTATGTTGGGTTATCTGAAATTTCTGTTCTTTATGATTTTTTGCTTTTGATATTAACTTCTTTGTTTGATTTAGTGTTTAATGCTTTCTGGGTTTTAGTATGTTGATCTCTTTGCATCTGATATTGTTAGGTTTATGTCAAGATTGAATTTTTATGCTTAATGATCTTATGGTTTAAGACGTTTTGTGTTTCTACATGTTCTTTTTTTTTTCTGGGTTTTCGTGTTTTGTATAATTTAAAGTCAAGTTCTTTGATGTTTTATTATTCTCTTATCATTTGGGTATTGGTGCTTTTCTAAAGATAAAGAGATGTTATATTTCGTTATATTTTAGTTTTAAAATATTTTTTAAAAAGTCGAGTTATATTTTATTTTATTTTATTTATGTATTTATTGTAATTTTATTTACATAATGATTTAGCGTGCTAGTTTTACTTATTTATTCTTTTAACTTGCATCACTCTTTTATTGTCACATCTGCATGTGGGTCTACCGGAAACAGTCTCTCTATTATGTAGGGGTAAGTTTGCGTACTATTAGACCTCCCCAGATCCCGCTTTATTGCGAGATTTCGGATTGGGTGTGATGATGATGATATAGGTATCATGTAGAGTTTAACACTTCTCATCTCGCCAAATCAAGTTCATAAAATCAATTAACCAAACAATCGATTTCGTAAAGATAACTAACCAGAAGGTGACGGAAAAAGAGAATAAGAGGAGTTCAAAAAATGCATTGAGTCCACGACGACGATGACTATCCTTAGTTGCAACGCCTAGGAGGGAAGAGAGACCGGTAAGTAGTAGGGGCTTTAATTCTGGGCCAAATACTACGGTTCTAACTCGGGAACAAAAACAAAATGAACGAACCTGACTTTTTTTACATTACGTCGTTTTATTGTCTAAAAGGAAAAGTAATTGAAAATAAAAATTTTAAAGAAAAAATTAGATATTATTCAATATTATATTTATGTTAAATAAAAAATTCATTTAATCTACAAGATGCAATAATATTGCACGCAAGAACCTAATTCTTAATAAGAAATTAGGTTTTATATATCCTAATAGTGACTAATTAATCACATATGTAGGGATAGACAAAATAACACAAGTCTGGCCAATGGTTTGACCAAAACGATAATACAAGTCTAGCCAATGGTTTGACCAAAACGATAAAAATAATGTTGTTTTTTTTTTTAAAATATTAAAGATGGACCCGGTCAGACTATGGGCCAACCAGCTCCGGCCTGGCTCTATTGGACAGACTACGTATAAACGTCATAGATAAAAACAGTCGCTTTCAAGTAAAGCAACAGTTGGAACATCAAAAAGGAGAAAAGAAACTCAATAATTCAAGATATTAGTTTCATAGACTGAAAAAGTTCACTAGAAAACTACTATATAGTTAAAATCATTGCTTTTACGATAAAAAAGGCATGATTTATTCACATTTCGATTGTTTGGATCCCAACTATATATGCTGCATATATAGGTATAATGTAGGGTTTAACACTTCTCATCCCGTCAAATCAAGTCCATAAGATCAATTAACCAAACAATCGATTTCGTAAAGATAACTAACCAGAAGGTGACGGGAAAAAAGAATAAGAGGAGTTCAAAAAAACGCGTCAGGCTGGAGCTGTATCTAATTTTTTAACATAAATATAATATTGAATAATATCTAATTTTTTCTTTAAAATTTTTCTTTTCAATTATTTTTCTTTTAGAAAGAGAATGCAAAAGGTAAGAGGAAATAAGTCAACTATAATTTAAAGTGAAACGACGCCATGCAGAAAAAGTCATGTTTGTTCATTTTGTTTTTTCTCCCGAGTTAAACCTCTTGTATTTGGCCCAGAATTAAAGCCCCTACTACTTACCGGTCTCTCTTCCGTCCTCGACGCTGCAAGCCAGGATAACTATCACCGTTGTGGTCTCGACGAGTTTTCTTGAACTCCTCTTATTCTCCTTTTCCATTACCTTCTGGTTAGTTATCTTTACGAAATTGATTATTTGGTTAATTGATTTTATGGACTTGATTTAGCGGGATTAGAAGTGTTAAACCCTACGTCATACCTATATATGCAACATTTATAGTTGGGATTGAAACAATTGAAATGTGAACAAATCCTGCCTTTTTTATCGTAAAAGCAATGATTGTAACTATATAATAGTTTTTAGCGAATTTTTTTAGTCTATGGAACTAATATCCTGAATTATTTAGTTTCTTTTCTCCTTTTTGATGTTTCAGCTGTTGCCTTACTTGAAAGCGACTGTTTTTATCTATGGCGTTTATACGTAGTCTATCCAATAGAGCCAGCCTTGTGAGGAGAAGATACCATCCATCTTTCAGTTACATTCTCCACAATGATGATCAAAAACATGACCAGACAGCCGATGAGGGTCCATCTCAAAGGCAAGGAATTGGCAGCTATGTCCAACAGAGGACTTTTGGAACCAGCTTCAACAATTCATTTGGAACTAGGGCTTTATTTCATCATAAGAATTGCTTGCATTTGTCATTTCCATCAAGCACTGGCACATCATTTTTGCGCTTCATGTCAAGCACCACAATTGACAGAGCATCAGATAAGATTGAAGTAACAGATGTCCTCGCCGATGCAGCTGAGTTCCTGACAGATACTGCCACTCAGACAGTGGTTAACCAGGCCCCAGCTGTTAATGAAGTTGCTGTTGCTGCTGCTGATTCTTTCTTTCCTGTAGCAGCCCTTCAATATGTTATTGATGCCGTCCATTCATTTACTGGCCTAAACTGGTACCATTCTTTTGTCTCTCTCGTTGCTCGTCGTGAGATAGATATAATGGACTAGATCAATATTGATTGGGAATAGTAATATAAGGTCTTAAACAAGGAAGTACTCCTTTTGTAGTAAAAAGAATAACGTACCTGATAGTGCTGTTCAGCAGTTTTGTTGAGGGTTAAAGTCCAAAAGATTAAAAAAATTGTTTTGAATTAAATGGGACAATGTATCATAACTTGTTGATGCACTCTACTTCCAAGTTGTATGAGATGGGATGCTAAGATTAGCTTTTTTCTTGCGTTCTGAACGTCTGCCAGGTGGGCTGCAATAGCTTTAACAACACTTATAATAAGAAGTGCGACAATTCCACTCCTAATAAATCAACTGAAATCAACTTCAAAACTTTCTGTAAGTTTCTTTTCTGCACTTGGTACTGAATCTATAATTTGATCTTCTTTGCTTGTGCTCCTGTAAAATTTCTCTGTACATATATGTCGTCCATGGAAGGGGACCAGATCATATATATGGAGAACTTAGTGGTGAAACTGTATGATCTTAAAACAGCCATTATGCCATTGTACAAATTGTGCACTATTGTTTACTTTATCATGGAATTTGAATTTCTTCAGCTACAATAACTGTCTCCCTTTTCCTCCAAGTAATGGAGATGGTTTATAGATGAGGATCTCTGTTTTAGCACATATGACTCACTGAGCCCAAATCTCATAACAAAAACCTGCCAATAACTCATATCACCAAGGCATGTACCAACTTCCAAAATGTAGTAAAACTATGATGCGAAAGGTGATGAATGTAGATTCGCTTGCATCTTTGAGTGATAGCATGCAGTAACCCAAAGTCAACAATCTGCTTCATCTAAGTTTTTCGAATTAGGATATACAATCCTAAGGTGGTACTGATGCTCTTTAAACAACTCCCTGCATTATAGAAGACCTTGTCAATGCATACAAGGATTGTTTTTGGATAAGTAATTGCAATGTACCCCTTTAGGAAAGTTATTTTCGTCACTGGATGAGTAAAGTCTTCTCATGCTTAGTAACTGGATCATTCCTTGAGTTGCTGCCATTTTATACTCTCTCCCCCTCCCTTATTGTTTTGATATGCTATCTTTGTGAATAAGTGTGATAGTTTCTACACTTCATGTGGTAATCTTATTCTAATTATTGTCTAGGAAGTTTCTCAACTTTCACATGTTCATATTTTTTTCAAAAGTTTTGTTGTCAAACTTCTGGAAGGTTTTATATAAATTACAATTTTAAGTTTGTCATATACCTTTTATGCAAAGAACTTCATTACCCAGAGAATGCTTTAGTTGCTGTCTCTCTTCTGATTTTTGTGCTGTTTCTGCAGATAATAAGGCCACAGTTGGAGGAAATTAAGCAAAGAGTGCAAGATAGGGTATGGTTCTTGGTTCTTTCGTTACATGAATGATATCATCGTTACTTTTTCCTATGGATAAATGATGTCTCTTTGTATATGTTCGTCTTTTTCTTTTTTGAATCTTAGGCCTGAAATATGGCAATGTGGTAAAGTTCAAAAACAAGAATATTTTCTTCCATATTATATACTATAGCAAGTGAAGTTATTTACTTCACTGACAGCTAGAAACTGGTTCCTATTTTGTGGACTAAATGTCAATTTTCATTTGAACTAAATATTTGCCTCCAATATTACTTTGAGATTGCAATTTTGTTTTTGCTTTCTAGTATAGGAGCAATATATATCTTTATTGAGAGAAGAGTAAGATTGTAAAATGGTGAATATTTGAGTTTCATTCAATATTAACACCATCCTATTTTTTATTAGTATTTAGACTCAATTGCTATTCTTACAGGGAATGGATCCTAATGCTGTTACTGATGGTCAGAAAGAAATGCAGAAGCTTTTTAATGAGTAAGTAAATTATTTCCTTTGCTTCAAGGAAAATAGTGGCTGCTAAATTATGTAAAAGACTTTTAATAGGCCTAAGAACTTCTGTCATTAATGACTGAGGCAAATATAGAAGAATTATGAATTTCTGCTACTTTGATGTGCATTGATGAGGGAGTATGTTGCCCATGCTTGGGGCTTACAGTGCTGTGAATGCATAAAGGCGTAAGGGTTATCAATTCTTTCATTCTTTTAGGAAATTTCCTTGGTATATGTAATTTTTTTACTATGCTGCAGCTTTCTTATTCGTATGATGGTTGACTGCTTGAAAGGGAAAGATAACTTTTACCGTAACTCTGTGATTTATAAATGTAGAATTCTTTTGATTTGCCATGTTCTAGAAGTTCACTTGTGAGTTATATATGTAGAATTCTTTTGAATATTTAAGGTATGGGTAGACAATGTCCGTCTCGTTGGCTTGAGGTGAAGCCCTCTCTTTTTCATTTCTTCGTTGCTATCATCTCTGACTTCTGATTTCCACATCCTGAATCCATAGTTTCCTTTCAAGCTTTTCAGTGGAATGAAGTTATGCCTGCATACTAGAGTTCTCTGGTTGTCTTTTTCATTCTTTAGGTTGTTATGAAGTTTTTTAACATTAAACTTTGCACGTTGCAGACATGGTGTGAGTCCTTTTACTCCTTTGAAGGGGCTATTTATCCAAGGTCCCGTCTTTGTTAGCTTTTTTCTTGCAGTAAGTTGTGCTTGTGTCCCTATACTGCTTAAATCTCTTCAGAATTTATTTTGGCATTTTGCTCACCTCATGAATTTTTTGTCTTAAAGATTTCAAATATGGCAGAAAAGGTGCCGTCCTTTAAAACCGGTGGAGCATCCTGGTTCATTGATCTTACAACCACTGATAATTTATACATATTCCCAGTGTTGACGGCATTGACTTTCTTGGTCACGGTGGAGGTATGCTTCTTTGTATCATTTAAACAAGAAATGATAAGTGCTTGGTTTTTTTTGGCTGGAGTGGAATTAGCTATAGCTTTTATATGGCTTTTGAGTTCAAACTGTCTAATTTTGCGGATGGACCAATAATCTGCCCCTTAACCAGTGTAACATGCAAGAAGGATTGGAAGGAAATCCTGTCGCAGGAACCATGAAGAATGTGTCAAGGGGCTTGGCTGTTGCTTCAGTTCCTTTGACCATGAGTTTCCCGAAGGTATTCTCATGTTCTGATGTGTGTATAATGTTTGGTAATTCTAAGAACATCTCATACACAAACTATATTTGCTAGCTTCTCTGATATTCTATTCAAGTTCTTCAGCTTGTGTCACAGCATATTCATGTTTGTTTCTATTCTCCTACTTCCCTTTCTGTCGAAGCAGAAATGACCTCTCTCTTCCAGACCTGAAAATCAACTTCACTGGAGCCTATAGTAAAGTTGACTTGTGCTTGTCATTTCGCAGGCTATATTTTGCTACTGGGTTACGTCCAACTTGTTTTCACTCACTTATGGGCTAGGTAAGTCCTACCAATTGGCAGACATAACCAGTAAAGTGAATTTCAAAGAAGAGCCAGATTGTTAACATGAGCATACACCCGTACTTCTTTCTCTTTGTTATCTGATTTCGTCTAAATCATAATTTCAGTGCTCAAATCACCATCGGTGAAAAAATTCTTGGGTATCCCCCAAATTCCAGTAGCGCCTCCTACTTCTTCCCCACAGCCTTCCTTGAATCTGTTTGCGGCACTCAAACAATCCACAGCAGTGAAGCAACAGCCTACCTCATTATCAACTGACGAGCCACCAAAGATTGCTAATCAGAAACTATCTTCATCTGCAGTTATCAGTCAAAGACTTAGGAGTTTAGAGAAGCAAGTTAAATCAAGGAAGAAAAACAAGAAGAGGTGAACATTTCTCCTCCAGAAGATGTCTTTACTAGAAACATGAGGATCAACTGCCACTAAACCTATTCTTTTTTTCCGAAATCAGTATTGTACTAGTCAGTGTATGGCAGCTCATGTATTATTGAATGGGATGGTAGGGTTCAGTTTCCCTGTCTTTATAGGGTATCTTGAAATTTTGATTAGCAATAATTATCAAATGCTATGAGAGCTTTATTGGATGTAAGAAAGGTATTCAATTTAGAATGTCTTAGCTGAATGCTAACTTCACCAAATTTTACAACACATTGGCAGAGATGTAGCTCATTTTATTTACGAATGAGGCCTTAGATTGCAACATTAAGATGACCACAGTAATACTCTACTTTATTGTGTTCCTCATCGTCTTCTTTTTAAGACTTCTCATCTGAAGCTTATATAGGAGAGTCCTGTCCACGGACATCTATATTAGTCCCCATAAGCCTCTCTGGCTCGAACCTTTCTGCATCTGACCAGACTATTGGGTCCCTCCTGATGGCCCCAAGTGTTGATGAAAATGCGAGTTTTTGTGGTATTTAGAAGCCATTGATGGTAGTTTCTTCAGTTTGACATATGGAGCAATAATGGGGCAACTGGGTGGAGCCTAATAGTTTCCTTTATAACCATGTCTAAGTAGTCTGAGCCTTCCAATTATGATCCTTCTACCATTTTATTCAGAGGTGCCGTTTCGTCCAACTCTTTTTCGAGCTTTACTCATTATCAGAGTTCTTGATGAGTTCTGATATTGCCAACTCGACTCCTGTAGTTGAAGTGTCCATTGAAACCACAAGCTGTCCTGCAAGGAACAAACAATAACTAGGAAGTCCTTGGTTCTGTTTTCGTCCTTGTATGTTCATTCGCTTTCTAAGACCCTGAAGATCAAGCTGTGCAATCTGTGGAATGTAATCCGCCAAGATGAGAAGTGCAGCTAATTCCATAACCCCGTTAATCACAACAGTAAACCGCCAAGTTGAGGGAACTCTCTCAGCAAGTGAAGTCTACAGAATATAGGAAACCCTTTTGGACTAGAAGGCATTTTCTAAACCCTGTTGTTGCTGATTCCAAATCATGATTTAAAGATCAAAAGCAAATCAAATCAAAGACAGACCTATATGGAATTTGACCTAATTGCAAGGTTGCTAGGGAAGAGAGATTGGTCAGCATAAACTATTCAAATTCTGACAGATTTAGGTTTTAGAAGAATTTTGGTCACGAGAGATTGAAGCTTGAAAAGATGCACTTGTGCGAGAGGAATTCTGACAAACACGTAAGGTGCGTTACCAAATGCAATACAAACCACTACATTTCCATTGATTTTCACGTTAAAACGCTCTTAACAACATGTACTAACCTAAAAAACTTTTAAAAAGTTAAGATACAAAGTAAATATCCGAAAGGAAGAGGTATAGGGCAGAGATTGAAACCCCCAAAACAACCCAAGAATTAAGCCCTTTCGCCTCTTATCCTACGAGCAAGCTGAATATCCTTAGGCAGGATAGTAACTCTCTTGGCATGAATTGCACACAAATTGATGTCC